>QJNU01000348.1:0-14450 GCA_004154915.1 Monosporascus ibericus
CCAGAGTACCGGCGCCAACAACTGAGGGGGTGTGTCAGATAAGTAGCGTAATAAGTGCGCACTTATCAATACAGTCTTTTGGTGCAGTGGCTACGCAACAACTGCTGTCTTATTAGGTGATTTTTCAGCTTACGTACGTTTTTAACTAATTTAGTTAGATCCTTTTAATAAAAAAGCTTTCTTGATATAACGAACGCTTTTATTTAAAAGCTGATAACCTTATATTCGCGAAAATTGTAAAACCTTTCCTTCTTTTTTAAAACTCGTAAATTACCCTCGTATCGTAAATTCTTTTTTCTTTCTTTTTTTTCTTTTTTTTCTTTTCTTTCTTTTCTTTCTTTTCTTTCTTTTCTTTCTTTTCTTTCTTTTCTTTCTTTTCTTTCTTTTCTTTCTTTTCTTTCTTACCTTTTTTATTTTTTTTAAGTTATTTAATCGTTAGACCGACGTAATTAACGTCCGAGGTTCTTTTTATTAACTTTAATAATTATAGAAACCTATTTTAGCTTATATTTTTAAGGTTTATTTTATATCTTATAATAATTTCGTTTTAAATAACCTCGTCCTTAAATTGCTCTTTATATGAAAAGGTGTTAGGTTTATTTTTATTTCCGATTTCTATTTCCGAATCGTTTTTCTTTTAGCATTATTTCGTTAATTATTAGTTTTTTAAGAAGCTGTATTTTCGTAATTAAGTTTTCAAGATTTTTAATTATCGTTTCCGAACATTTTAACGTATTTCGTTTATTAAAGAATTTCGTTTTATTAAAGCTTACGTTTTTCGTTACGATTATCTTTCCTAGCTTTAGTATTTATACCTTACATATATTCGTAAAGTTATATCCTACGAGGCACCCGATATATGCTTTAAGGTGTCGCTTTTATAACTTGCTTAACTTATAATTCGGGTTAAGTTTTAATACGTAATATTGTCATAGCGCCAGCTAGGCTAGTCATTCTAACTGTATATATAGCGCTTTAGAGCCTTAAGAGGTCTGTCTCTTTTTTTGTTCCCTAGATGTCAGTCTCTGTCTAGTTCTTCTGTTCCGAATATAGCTAACCTGACCTCTGTTAAAAGCCCGCATGGGATAATTCTAACATCTTTGTTACTATTACCTTGGTTATAGTTATTACTATTTAAAAATTTTATATCTTATAACCTGAAGTCATAATATTACTTTATCATATCAGCCCCGTTTTTAAGGCGCATCGAACTTCATTAAATAATTTTAATATACCTTTAAAAAGATATTAAAAACTGGCGACCCGAATCGTAATAAGGAATACCTATATCGTTAATATATCGTCAGCATACCGTCAAAGTATGATCAGTATATCTTCGGTATATCGTTAGCATATCCTTAATAATTCGTTATTATATCGTCAGTATTTCGTCTGGATTTTATCAGTATGTACCAATTTTGCTATCATCTTAACGGCATTATATAAGGTTTTCCTGCTGGCGACATCCAGAAGGTTTTTCTTATATACAGCAGTTTGCTGGCAAATGTGTGCTAAAGAGTTACATAGGTTTTACCCCTTCTGTCGTTCTCGTCGTTATCGTCTTAATTAACATTTTTAACCTTCTAATTAATAGAAAATTAATAATATTTAAAGATAAAAATTTAATAAATAATTTATCAACTTATTAAGTGATTCGCTATAACATTAATAAATATAACCCCTAATTGAAGGAAACTAGCGTTCGATTTATCCTCGGATTTTTATCTAGTGGAATACTACCGTTTTAAGTCTAAAAGGAGTACGATACAGAGGTGTATCGTCTTAAGGTTAATAGAACAAATCCAGATACCGTACGGGACTTAATTTAAATTCTAAGCTTTCCATTAAGATAGTTATTCAAAACTATGAAGCCGTCGTTATTCCTAAGTAAAAATAATGTCCCTGGTGCACCATTATAAAATCGATAGCCTTAATCAAAAATGTAACGCTATAATATTGAATATTAAGCCCACGTTTCGGAACGTTAATTATTCGTAATCGAAACGGTAATAAATCATTCGCGAAATTACCACGAATTTGCTATAGGGCGTTTATTTAAGGCTTTATTATACGCAATAACCCGAAGAATCGAGGTCGATTCTTATTTGAAAGGGGGGATAATTATTATAGCGCTAGCTAGACTAGTTATCCTGATTGTATATATAGCGCTCTAGAGGCTTAAGGGCTCTGTCTCTCCTTTTGTTCCCTAGATGTCAGTCTCTGTCTAGTTCTTCTGTCCTGAATATAGCCAACCTGATGTTACAAAACAACACCTTACCAGCTTGGGCACACGGTCGGTGTAACGGGTGCACCAATACCGCTGCGCCACCAGGGCAAAAGATCGGTGGAATGATCGCAATTGTGGCAATCATTCTGGTGCGTACAGCTGTATATGAGCTGCTACGGTGGACGAGGCCGTAACAGTCGGGACAAGACTTGAATTAACACCGATCGGGTTACGTGACGTGGATCCGAATGGATAAACGGATCCAAAGGGATCTATGCATCTAAATAATACGGATCCGGATGGATCCCCGGATCTATGAGAACTTAATCCACTTATACGATACGGCTCCGAATGGATGAACGGATTTAAAGGAATCCAAGTTGGGATATATATACTTCTTATTTCCATAATTTAGATAAATTACCCGCTTGTAATATAACTTGGTTACCTAAATTACCTTTAATAATAGCAAATTATTAAACGTAATTATTAAACGTATTATTACTTAGTTTTTTACGATATTATTATTAACATAAACCGTACGATTAGGTTTAATAGTTAATTAAACCTTTTAACCGTTATACGTTATCAGCTTTTATTTAATAATATTGTTAAACTTTAAATAATACCCCTAATATTATATTTTCCAGCAAGCAATCCGTCTTTAAGAAAACCTTTTAAATTCTTAAAGATAACTTTATGAATTCCGATAATAAGCAGATTTAACTTAATCTTTTTTAGAAAAAGGCCTTACGCCGATTCGATTAGCTAATTAACGCGGTTACTTAACTTACTAATGATAAAATCGAACTTATTAATACCTTTAAGGAAACTCGGAATTAACTAAAAGCTTAAAAAGTCGAATTAATAAGATAAGTAAGTAGGGAATAACTCGATTAACAGGATTAATTAGCTTAGCCAGTAGTATTTACTTAAACAGCGTACGATAAAAAAGCCGGAAAAGTTTTAAAGCTTACCAAATTTACCCCTTTCGACGGAATTATTACCAAGTTATAACAGTTTTTTACGGAATGCCGTATTTATTTTAAGTACTTCTTAATTAAACTTATAACGTTTACCTTTCGAGTTCAATTTGTTATAAGATAATTAACCGGAAACGCGGCTATTTGGTTTAAGCTTACCTTTTGCGAATGGGTTATTAAACCGCCTTAGTAAAGATCCGCAAAAATTACAAATATTTATAACGATTACGAAAAGTTTAAGGAAGAATTAAGAAAAGTATTTGGAATGGTAAATAAGAAAATTAAAGCTAAAAAGAAGATAAAGGATTTAAAGTAAAAGGGATTAACCTCCGGATACGGCAACTTCTTTATTTAATTAATTTCGAAAATTAATTAAGGATAAAAGGCATTAACGTCCTAGATAAGTGAGCTGGACAGATAAGTAAGCTGGACACTTTTTGGCACGCCGTAACAACAAATCTAAATTAAATAACCATAACGCCATTAAATCAATTCAAATTAATCGGATTCTTTTTCGCTAGACGTATCTACAGCTTCTTCACAAGTACGCGCATTATGTCCGGGCTTGCCGTAAACGCCATACTTCCGTTCCTTTGTTTTAACCCTTTTACGACGATTACCTTCAGCCGCTGTTGGCTGCATTTTTCCACCACCTTTTTCTTTTACGGCCAGAAGAGCTTATCCTTTTTATATAGTAAGTGTCCCTTCTTCTTAAAAACGTTTATTTTTGGTTTTCCGACGTTTGTTAAGAAGATAATTGGTTTCGTATAATTTGGCTGTTTCTTTTTTAAAAAGAACGTTTTCGTACAAAAGTATTAAGTTACTTTTTGTTAAAAGATTAACCGAATTAACCAATTTTGTTGGCGAGCTTCCCTGGTAATTCCTAATTTTTTTTTGCAAATAACGCCCTTATCTTTTTGTTTCTTGGATATTTCAAGGGGTTTTCATAAAAGGGGAACATATGGAACCGAAAGAAGTAAGTAAGGAGACGGTCGGCGTAGGTATAACTGGAGGAATTTCTAATTCGGATAGGACGTTATTAAAATCGAATGGAATAAGCCCAGCTTTTGCGAATCCAGCTTTGATATTATCGGACGTTATGGCGGCTTTAAACGCGTCGTAAAAACCGGCAAGAAAATCTTTTTTCGCGACGTAGGTATGGTAACGTCGTATTAAATTTTCGATATAAAGCGTATACGTACGTTTTAAAACGGAAAAGCAAGATACGTTAAAAGGTTAAAGCCGATAAAAGGAATAGGAGGGTATGTAAAGCGTAATAATGCCGTTATTCGCGTAATATTTTTCGAATTTTATCGAATGGTGGCTTTCGTGGCCGTCGAGGATAAGAAGGCGTTTCGTTCCTTTCGTACGCGTTTAAGTATGTTTATCGAAATGCTGGATTTATTTTAAACCTAATTCGTTTGTTGTCCAGTTATTATGATTAGTACCGACCTTTTAATCGGCTAATAATGGATTATCGCGATATTAGGAATTAAGGTAAGTTTTTCCCGCCAAAATAATAAATAACGGAATAGCTTAACCTTACGAATTAACAATTTATATAATTGTAACTTATTCCCGATTACCTTATTGCGCTTATTTAGGTTTTTTACGTTTTTCGGCACTTATAATTACCATACCGCATATTATTAAAAGTTTTATTAAAAAGTCCGTTTCGTCGAAGTTGTAAATATCCTTTTTTATAATGCCGTATTTTGCGATTATAACCCGAATTAACTTAAATTACTTACGAAATATTTTTGGATTTTTGCATAATACCTTTTAATAATCGATCTTCCGATTTAAACGCGTTTAAAGTTTTTGTTGTCGTCGTACAAAGTTCGACGCCCATTTTATTCCGACGCGCCCCGTAACGTGTTGGGTTAAAAGTAAATTTGCCATATCTTTAACGTATTAAAGCCGGATAAGAAACGTTCGCGTATTAAGATTAAGGATACGGTCGACAATCGATTACTTTTCGGTCGGCGTTAATTTTCGTAAAGGAAAGATAATATCGGCTCGGGCGCGTTTGCCGTTAAATCGCGTTTTTAAGGTAGAATATAAAACGTCATAAATAAAACTAAACTTTCTGTAACTAAGTTTCGGGTTGTTTTTTTTAGCCTGAACGGTTAGGTTTATTTTCGATTCTTTTGTTAATCGTTCCATATTGTGGTTGTTGAAAAATAGGTAATTAAAGTAAGATGGTTAAATTATTAGAAAAAGTGTCCAGCTTACTTATCTGTCCAGCTTACTTGTCTGGGACGTTAATAGTTATATTTTTTGACGGCCTAAAAAAGAAGGTATAAAAAGAATTATTTAAGGATAAACGCCCCGAAAAGTTGGTAGATTATATTGCCATGGCAGTCAAAATCGACGATTAGCAGTACGCCTCGAGGACTCGATACTCTAGGGACCGACAAAATAATAAGCCAAGGTACCCCCCTAGTAATAACATTTTACGAGGAACCAATATATCCTATGGAACGGTACCAGGACCTATGGAATTAGGCGTAGTACAATAACGCAACGCGCGTACTATTAAGTGCTTTAACTATAACAAGATAGGACATAAAGTTTATTAATGTAAGGCACTTAAAAAGTTACGACAGAATACCTGGATACCAGTTCCCTAAGGACCTTTACGAAATAATTAAGGAAACGATAACAAATTAATTAACATAATTAGGATTAGGGATAACCATAATTCTTTTAAGGAAGTATAATAGGGATTATAAAAGGCAAAGAAATTATCTTAAGTAGCCATTTAGGAATACTAAGCCTTTACCATAAAGCCTATAATAGCTTAATAGCTAAAAGAATACGACGGATAAAAGGAGCCTTTAAAAGATAAGTTAATCTTCCGTTCCCAGAAAAAACGGCGATAGCGGTACGAATAATTGGAATTAAACGCATAAATTAAAAAGTACCAAGGTTAAGATAAGAACTTATTCCTAGGATAACCAAACTGATACGGAAAACTTTATGTTATTTAATGCAAGCGCACCTATTACCTAAGATATATAAAAGGAAAACGGTATATCGAAATATGACTTACGCGAATATATAACTAGGGATTCGACTTTTATAATCAAACCGAAGAAAACCTTAAGGACTAACGATAATACAGATACCTATAAGCTTTTACCTTAAAAATACCATTAATATTATTACGGCAGCAATAAGTTAGTCCGAAGGAAAAAGCTGCCCCGATAAAGACCTTATATGCTATTACGGCTAATGCGATTAAAAAACAAAAAAGGAATGGATCTACTAAACAATTATAAAGGCATCCTTAAAAATAATTAACAACTTAAATTTCCGTTTAACTTTTACGGATAACCCGGATAAACGATAAGAAATTAAATACGAAATAGAAAAAAAGAACGAAGATATAAGATAATACGACGCCCAATTCCAAGCACGACAAAAGGGATAAGGAACCCCCGAACCAAAATATATTACTAAAGAAAAATTTTAGACGCAAGTTCTTTTATTCGAAGTTACCTTACGCGGATAAAAAGAATAACTAAAATAATTAAAGGCCTTTAATACATAAAATCAGGAGCGCATTAAGGCGTTAAAAAATAAGTTAAAAAACGAACGACACCTATAAAAAAGCCGCAGGATGGTAAAACCCGGAAAAGACAGCAGGAGCTTCTTAAAACGGCTTTAAACGTAACGATAAAAGCTAAAAACGACCTTATTACCTTACGAATACAAATTAGGACATATTAATTTACCGCATTTATAGATTACGGAATAATAGGAGGTAATTATATTATACCGGATATGGTTAACCGATTTCGATTATTATGGAAGGAAAAGATGGAACCTTATATTACCGAAAACGTAAAAGGTTAGGTATTTACCTACGATAACGGAAAAGTTAGTCGCAAAATTAATTACTTCGAAATCTTCGTTAACGAACGAAACCAGATAGCATATTTCGATATCGTTTCAATAGGAAATTATAACTTAATCCTCGGAAAACCATGGTTATACTAATATAACCCCTTAATCGATTAGATAATTATTTAGATAAAGTTCGTTTTATATCCATTCGATTAAAAAAATAAAATACGAAAAGATCTTAATATTTAATCGAAGATGGTGACGAATATAGGCATAAAGATATATTAAAAACCTTATTATGGATAGGAACAAAACATAAAAGAAAATAAAGGTATTATAAAAGAATACCACATATTATTATTACTATTAGAACAAAGTTACGAGAAATAAACGATTACTTATAACATTAATCCTTAAAGCTAGAGATTACGGCTAACGTACCTTTATAATACCATAAATATAAACGACTATTCCGTAAAGAACTTAAAACAATATTACTAAAATACAGCAAATGGGACTATAAGATAGTTTTTAAAAAGGGAATATCGACTAGATTTTATTTAATTTACAACCTTAACGAAACGAAATTATAGGTATTACGTAAATACCTTAAAAATATGCTTGGGAAAGGTTATATACGATATTTTAGTTTATCAGCCGGATATCTTATATTCTTTATATTAAGGAAAAGCGGGAAGTTACGCCTGGTTATTAATTATAAGTAATTAAATAATATTACGGTTAAAGATAAAATACCGTTACCCTTAATTAACGAAATAAAAAAATCGTTTTTACGGAATAAATTAGTTTACGAGCTTAAACTTTAAAAAAGAATATAATCAAATCCGCATTAAACCAGGATACGAATAAAAGATAGCCTTTAAAACGAAATACGGACTTTTTAAGTATCTCGTTATGTCCTTCGGACTTACGAACGCATTAGCAACCTTTTAGTAAATAGTTAACCATATATTTAGGAAGTATTTAGATATTTTGGTTATCTGTTACCTCGACGACATTCTCATTTACTTAAAAAAAAAGGAATATGTGAGAAACGTTTATATAGTTCTCTAAGCCTTATAAGATGTTAACTTACTAGTTAACCATAGGAAAAGCTAGTTTTATATATAAAAAGTAGGGTTTTTAGGACATATTATCACCTTAGGATGCATCAAAATGGACCTTAAGAAGATCGCTGCAGTACAAAAGTAAGAAACGCCCATTATAATTAAAAAAGTACAAGCCTTTTTCGGATTCGTTAAGTATTACAGAAAGTTTATTCGAAACTTTAGCAAAATAGTTACATTAATATCTAATTTAATAAGAAAAGGAAGTAAGTTTTTCTGGATAACAAAGACGGATATAACTTTCCAAAAAATCAAAGATATAATTATTAACGAGCCAATATTAATTATATATAACTTAAGCCGCTTAATTAACATTAAAACCGACGTTTCGGATTACGTTTTAAGCGTAATAGCAGTATACCGCGATAATTGAAGTTATTTATTCCTATCGCCTTTTATTTTTACAAATTAAAAAAAGCAAAGCTAAATTACGCTATTTTCAATAAAGAATTTATAACCATTATTAAGGCTTTCCGAAAATTTAGATATTACCTTAAGGAAAACCTTTACCAGGTTAAGGTGTATACCGATTATAAGAATCTTACCCGCTTTATTATCATTAAAAAACTTACAGAACGATAATTACGTTATGCCGAAAAACTAGCAAAATACGATTTTGTTATTATCCATTAAAAAGGATTAAAAAACGGTAGAACAGACGTACTAAGCCGAAAACCAGATCTCGAAAAAAAAGTAATTAAGGTTAATTACCAGATGTTCGATATTATACCGAAAATATATTTGCAATTACGACAAATAATAATAATCAAAATAGTACCTTTTAATTTATATCAGAAAATTCAGGAATATAACTACAATTTAGTTAAGGACCAAAGAATAGAAAAAACATAAATCCTAGAAAAATACCAAGAAATATTAGTACGAAACATATACGAACATTAATTATACGGATACCTAGGGATCCATAAGATCTTAAAATAATTATAACGTACCTATTATTTTCCTAAAATAAAATAAATAGTAAAAGAAGTACGATAATAATGCTATATTTGCAATAAGGCAAAAACTCGACGATACAAACTATACGGAAAACTACAGCCATTACCAGTTGCAAAACGATTATAGGATTCGGTTATTTTCGATTTTATTACCAAACTTCTACTTTTAAAAGATCCAGTTACGGGCATATATTATGATAGCACTTTCGTAATCGTTAACCGATTTACAAAATTTTCCCATTTTTTATCATATAATAAGGACATAAACGCAGAATAACTGGCCTATATCTTAAAAGTATACGGATTACTAACAGAAATTATTTTAAATAAAGGAATAATATTTATTTCGAAAGTCTGGTAAGGATTTATGGCGTAACTAGGCTTAAACCATAAATTATCCAACGTATTTAAACCTTAAACGGACGGATAAATAAAAGAATTAACCAAATATTGGAAACCTATTTACGATATTATATTAACTACGAACAGAATAATTGGGTTTAAAAGCTACCTATTACCTAATTAACGTATAATACCAGTTATTACAAAAGCATTAAAACGACTTTAACGAACGTCAATTTTAGTTTTATACCGGAAGTTTACAAAAATATATGCAAAGGTCTTATTAATATTAAAGCAATCTTTATATTAAAATAATTTAAATAACTATACGTAAAAATAAAAATACAACTGAAATTCGTACGTAATTAAATAAAAGAGTATTATAACCAGAAAAGTTTAAAAGGATTAACCTTTTAATGGGGAAAGATAATTTACTTAATTACCAAGAATATCCAAACTAAACGATTAAATAAAAAAGTCGACTTTAAATATATCGGATTATGTAAGATTATTAAGAAACTTTCAGAAAATAATTACCAGATAAAATTATTACCTAAAGTTAAACTTTCCCTAATCTTTTACGTCTTTTTACTTAAATTAATAATAAATACCATCAAAATTAATACAGAATACGAAAAAAAAAAAGCAAAAAAGGACATATTAATATACGAAATAAAGGAAATCCTAAACATACGAAAAAAAAACCGGACTTACCGAATATCTAATTAAATAAAAAAACTACCTAAATTCCGAAAACACCTGGGAACCTGCCAAGAACCTTATAAATACCCAGCGCCTATTAAGGAGCTTTTACCAGCAAAACCGGCAACGTTCAAGATAACCTCTTAACCAGGGTCCGCCGGAAAAGGCCAGTTAACGGTTTTGGGATCAGATAAGTTCGCCACCCCCGTAACCTAAATAAACTGCGTAACGGCCTTTATTTTAATCTGTTCCTACTTTTCCAATTTATTTAACGATTATAAGTTACGATTAATTATTTTAACATTTTTGATACGAAAGAATTCTTATTGTTGACGTAATCGTTAAAGGCGAAAAATGGCTTCGTTTATATCCCGTTACGACTAAAAAAGACGCTTTTCGGCGAGAGCCTCCTTACGCCTTAACCGTTCCTTTTTCCGCAAAATATTATATAAAGAATTAATCGGACTGCCCGAACTATCATAATCCCGCTTATAACGAACGCGATTTTGGCAACGAATTACGTTTTCCGCCATAATGCAATTTTTTTTCCGTACGAAATACGCAAAATAAGGCATAACTTCGAAACTAAAATCTTCGATACCGGAAGATAATTTTTACGCTTTTTCTTTTGGTGGATTAAAGCGTTATCGCGGTGTAGTAACCTTTTTAGTAATTTCCTTAGGCATGATAAATATGTAAAAAGAAGAAAGAAACTTATTAAATTTACAGATTTTTAAAGGCAAAAATTATGGAAGGGAGAAATCGTGTTACAAAATAATACCTTACTAGCTTAGGCATACGGTCGCGATAAGACTTGAATTAATACCGATCGGGTTACGTAACGTAAATCCGAATGGATAAACGGATTTAAAGGAATTTATGCATTTAAATAATACGGATCCGGATAAATCTCCGGATCTATAAGAACTTAATCCATTTATATGATACGGCTTTAAATGGATAAACGGATTTAAAGGAATCCAAGTTGGGATATATATATTCTTTATTCGTACAGTTTAGATAGATCACCAGCTTATAATATAACTTGGTTACCTAGATTACCTTTAATAATCTGCTATTACCAAACGTAACTATTAAACGTATTATTGCTTAGCTTCCCACGACACTACTGCCAACATAAACCGTACGACTAGGTTTAATAGTTGGTTAAACCCCTTAGCCGTCACACCTGACCTCTGTTAAGAGCCCGCATATGACAAATATTTATGACCGTGAACTTTAAAATAAGTTAATTAAAACGTTTGAAATTTAATATCTTATTCGTTTTAGCCAGGTAAAACTATATAACGTTATATAAGGCTTTTTATTTAAAGGTAATTATTAAGTTTTTGTTATAAAAATAGGTAACCCAGCTAATAGGTTTTTTTTACAGGTTATGTAGCAATTTCGATCCGATTTTTATCGCGCGCGTTTTTTTATTACCATATCCCTTAAACTCTTTACGCCTTCATTTTAAACGTACGTATAAACTATAAAAGGTTGAATTAAAAACCTTTTAAAACGTAACTATTTAATAGATAAATTATAGGTAAATTTCATATCTTTTCGAATGAACTTTACGCTAAGCCTAAAGTAACTTTTCATCCAACTATTATAATCTTTTAAAATATGTAAGTTTTTATCCTTTTTTTATTATCTAAAAATATATTATTACCTAGTATAAAGCTTTATAGAGAGCTTTTAAGACCCGGTTATATCTGTATACTTCTTTCAAAAAGCTTTGCCAATTTAAGCGTACCCTTAAAACAACGTTATTACTTTAAGATCTGGCTTTTTTCGTAAGGGGATTTCCTTTATCTTCGTTAAGGTATATACCGGGTATTAGGCCATCCTAAAGCCTTTTAACAGCGCTTTACGGTCATAATTAAACAAGTACTTTAAAGACTTTGACCCGTAATAGCTTATTTTTAAATGCTACAGTATCCGCGACCCTGGGGCTTAAGCCTTTACCTAACTTTCTACTTACCTTTTTAATTATTGAAGTGGTGTAGGGTGCAGTATGGGTGCAGCTGCAGCTCTGTTTCTAGCTGCTTCCATTCATTTCGCCGGTGGGCTCCAATGGAGCGACATCC
Source organism: Monosporascus ibericus (assembly GCA_004154915.1). Lineage (NCBI taxonomy): Eukaryota > Fungi > Ascomycota > Sordariomycetes > Xylariales > Monosporascus > Monosporascus ibericus. The sequence continues at coordinate 12,286 of QJNU01000348.1, forward strand.
AGTGGGTCGACGACGGTCTATAAAGTTCTGACCTGGCAACTTTTGTATGTAGTCTTTTAGAGAACCAAGGCACGCCCGACAATTCCTTCTCCCAAGCAACCAGTCAAGATGTCTTGCATACACCAGCTTCGATAAGCCCCGTCCCAATTCATTATAAGGAAAATGGCCTTATATAGGTTTTGTTTTCAATTATACGTTAACCTCCCTTCCTTTGCAGAGTATATAATTTCTTATAATCATCTCGATACCATGCGTCATTATTAAAGATATCTTAATAATAATCTTTTTATTCTAAACGCTTATACAAAACGATATTATAATAAAAGCTTTATTAATAAATTACTTTCTTAAATATTAAGCCCTTCTTTTTTTACGCAAGTCTTTTACATCGTAATATTCTTATGTCCTAAAATCGCTTTTTTAGTATTACCTACTAAAGTTATATAACCTTTCGATAGCTTTACGAATCTCTTAAATCATATTAAGTTATAAAATATATAAATAAATCTTCTAAAATTAAAAATAACGTTATTCTTTAATAAATACATATCTAATATATTAAATACTTTATATAATATGCCATTTATCAAACCTATCAGAATTTTCTTTACTCTATTCGTTAACCATCATTACTTATAGGTCATTATAAATTTAAGGTTTCCGAAAGCCTTTTTCTCAATCGCTTTAACCTTTTTATAAAATTTAATATTGAAGGTTATTCTTTTATCAACCTTTCTCTTATTTTTTTCGAAAATCCTTCGATCCGCGATATTAATTATATATGTATGACTCCCTATGTTATATCTATTATTATTACAAGTTAGGCAGCGTTTTTTATTTTTTAAAAATTATAATCTTTAACTTCAAAGTTAAGTTCTACTCATTTATAAAATAATTTAATGGAGGAAATATTATTAATAGGCTGATCGTTTTTTGTAGCAAAACTTTTACCTCCGAAGTTTATAACGTAAGTAGCCCCTTCTACGGGTTTGATAAGCAACTTTGTTTTCCTTTTCCGTCAGGATGTTTTTATTAACGTACGCGCTTTTTTATTACCAGTTTTATGTAATAACTTATTAACTTTATTTCGAAATATAACTAACCGGAATTAATTTACGTATTACGCTTTAAGTAACGTTATTATATTGGTAAAATTATTTACCTACTATAAGCTAATTAATTTAAAAATGTTATTGTTTATAGCGTTCGCTATAGCTATATTTTATTTCTTGAGTTATTTCTAAAAGTCCTTTGAATTAATGTATTTGCCTTTTTTAGAACCTTTTTATATTTAGTTTTTGCGGCCTTTATCATTTCATCCGCATTAGTACTGGCGTATTACTTTAAGTTATTAACCTATTTACATATCGGTTCGTTAACTTTTAAATAAAATAAGTACGACTTTTTTGCTAAAATTATATATTATCGACCTTACGGTAACGAGATTTTTTCGTTCCGAAATATAACGTTCCTTTTCTAATTAATATATTTAAAGGAAATTCTTATATTTCGTTATTTCGCTTTCGTTAAAATCGGCCCGTAAGTTTACGCGCCTGTTAACGTTTTTAAGCGAAGGGTAATTAAGATTCGCAAGTAACTTTTTTTTTACTTCGAGATTAAATAACCTAATGATGTTTTCGAGTATACCACTAAGAAGTTCTTCCTATTATACGTCCCATTCGCCTAACTTTTCGAGCTTCGCTTTCATGACCGATCCTGAGTTGTTGCTTATCGTGATCCGTTTTGATTGACTGTTTGGCACCTAATTTGCTAACAGCAGAAGGGGTTTCTAGGGACAAATATGATGAATCTAGAGAACCTCGCAATTCGAGCTCATAACTATCAAACGGCAAAAGTGCGGATATTAGCTCTAAAGGCCAATTAGGGTATTTGACACGTAGTTAGAGGTGCTGTAGCACACCGAATAAGGAAAGAAGAAAAATTTAATTAATATATGTTAATTCATAAAGTGATAATAATTTTATTAATATTACGGAATGTTAAATATTACCGATTAGTTCATATAGTTGATTTTTATATATAATACGTTATCTGTTTTAATATATTAAAATATAACGTTTAATTTATATTTTATGTCGCTTTATTATCTCTACTTAACAAGTACACTTTTTCTTTTTTTTGTGAGGGGGGGGGGGGGGTTTTGT
>QJNU01000348.1:14460-78514 GCA_004154915.1 Monosporascus ibericus
CCCCCCCCCCCCCCCCCCCCCCCCCCCCCCCCCCCCCCCCCCCCCCCCCCCCCCCCCCCCCCCCCCCCGAGCGTCCTATACCTCATCTGACTTTCGTAAGTGGCCCACGTGTACTCATTCCCCCTCTAGAGCATTAAGACTTCGAGACCGGCAATGATCTACTCTACAAACCCTAATTAGTTTAACTATTCCTAGCGGAATATTCTGCCCAGATTCCTAGCAAATTCTAGCTTCGGACGGGACTTAATAGCTACGGTATATTTCAGATGAGCGGCACGAGATACCTCCTCCCGCAGGAGTTTCGCTCTCTGGTTCTTTAACTACATACGCTAGATATTTGAGAGAGCGGCTGTAGGCCCGTCTTCCATTCACGATCTTGCCTAAAAATAAAAATAAACGTTCAAAAAAAGTCTTCTTCTTCCACTGGGGTCGTGGATGACCCCGGTGTCATAGAAAGTCATAGCCGTAACCGCTGACATCATATGAGTTGCGTAACTAATCATTTGGGACGCTCTGCTCCGAGCTGACTAGGCCTCTTTCTCAGCCTGCCAGGGTGTGGGGCTGTGCAACTTGAGGCTTAAGGAATGCCATTGGCTCGCTGCAAATATATAGAAACGACTATTTACAAGCTTTTATCACATCTGGTGAAGATCAACCTTTGCTAAATCGGGATCCGCATCGTAGGCGACGTAATATCTCATCAGAAACCGTAAGCACTCTATCATGTTACCCCGTCTTAGGACCAGCTTGGAATGGGCGTTCTCTCGGCCTATGCATGTGGAGGCAACCAGAATGGTCAGTGCCTGCACTGCATCTAGATCTGCAGCGTGTACAACTAGTATAAATGCCTCTAGTCCTGCTGTTAAGGAGGCAAGGTTTCACACTCGACCCATCAAGCATTCCTATCATCGAACACGTCCCCAGACCAAAGTACCCCCATATCTATAATAAACCGCAACCATGCGCTTCTCAACCATCGCCGGAGCTCTTCTTGCTGGAGGCATTGCCCAGGCCTACGAGATTGTCCTGTATAGCGAAGCGGGATGGTCTGGCGAGGAAGCTTCCTTCACTTTCGACGGCAACCATCAACTTGGGTAAACATTCCACAAAAATTGTCACTCAACATGGACCTTCTTTTCCACTTCTAACACAGTGCTCGCAGTTTTAATGCCCACTCGTGGGAGTTTTTCTCACCCGCCGGAGACGGGTGCTGTGTCCGTAAGTACCACCGGGCCTGTCGCCGATTCCCTACAGAGGAAGCAATTGAGTACATAGTTAACGTAAAAATGCATAGGCTTCTGCTACAACAACTCACCAGTTGGATATCGCTGTAAGTATCTTGCGTCATCCCCTGAGCCCCAACGGCCCTGGATTGGTACATTACTGACGCGTGACTAAATAAAGGCTCCGGAGATTCAAACTATCGAAGTAGCTCTCCCATTGATGAAGTCGCTACGGGCTGTGGCGACACACTTCTGGACTGCTAAGTTATTGGATTGTTCCATAAGCGGCGGTTGACAACCAATACACATATGGAATATATGAGGCGTACACGCTCCTTGGGTACTACGATGCATGATCTCGTTCATTTCGGTACATTCATTAGAAGTCAATGTCGACATTATATCGAGAGCCTTTCCAAGGCCGACTAAAAGCTTCAATATTGTTGTTTTTCGTTTCCGTGGGACCGATCGAGTAAAATGACTGATAAACGCCCCTTTAAGCTCTCGTAGGACTCCTTTTTAGAGTCGTTCTATTACGTTTATGTGTCATGTCCTAGCTAGCCCCAAGAGGGGGAACGGGACATATAGCTAACGGCGCCATGGGTGCTTCAAGGGAACTTGGAGTATTGCTAACCTTTTGGCGCAGTGGCTCACAGGGCGGCCGCCGTGACAATTATACTCCAAGTTCCCTTGGGTCCTCAGGGGTTCGACTCCGTCCAAGACCACCTAGCTGGAGGCAGGTGTGAGGACCGTCCAAGACAAAGCTAGCAGGGCGTAGCGTTATGAGGAGTCCAAGACCACCTAGCTGAAGGCAGGTGTGAGGGACCGTCCAAGACCAAGCTAGGCTGGTAGCGTTGTAAGGACATGTGTACGTACGCTGGGAGGCGTGCGGGGTCGAATATGTATGGACAGCTCAAGTGTGTTAAGTTTCGGTCCGCCAAACCTTAATGAGGGCTCATAAGTGGGGATGCGTCGGGCGCTGTGATGTACCGGCAACCACTTGGGGGATCTAACGTTAGCGCTATGCACGATTTGGACCACTAGGTCGTATCTTCTCCTTACGCGATTCGGGGTCGAATCGCCTTAGTGGAAAAGGCATAGTTGTCATGTCCTAGCTAGCCCCAAGAGGGGGAAGGGGACATATAGCTAACGGCGCCCTGGGTGCTCCAAGGGAACTTGGAGTATTGCTGACCTTTTGGCGCAGTGGCTTACCGGGCGGCCGCCGTGACATTATGGCCTAATCGTAATGTTATATGATACCTTAGTATTACGGTACTAATGTTACGGCTTAGCTAAGCAGCCCTAACTCTATATAGTTACAGACGTACCACGCCTTTTAAATAGTTCCTTTTTTTTTCGTATAACAATACAATATTTTACTTAATCTTGAAAGACGATTAACACCGTAATAATTATTACACCTTTTAAAGTAAACTTTTATAGTAATTTATCATTACTACGCCTTAACCTAAACTTTGTAAAATTCCAGGTCCGTTATTAATACGTTGCAACCTTACCATAACTTTACCTGATATTTTAACCTTAAAGAGTATTATAAGTGCTAACATTCCAGCGTCCGAATAGGCATAAAGTAGCGGCATAACGCCGCCGTTACGATTTACGAATTCCTAAGGATTTTTCTATAGATTTCGCCTTTTAGGTATTATTATAGCTTGCCTTATATGTAATTTTACGCCCTTTAATCGACTTTTCAAAATTAATAAATAACTGTAAAAAACTTTTGGAAAAGCTTTCACAGTTTTCGAAAATAATTATAAATAACATATAACATAAGTAAAGGACGTATATAAGCGAACGGCGCGAATTTTAACACTTTACGACAACCTAATTTTATTTATTCATGACTTAATGTTAATATTATAAAACGTCTGATTAAAGACTTTAAAATGACGCTGGCCGTTTAAGTTAAAAAACGAAACCTAAAACTTAATTATATAAAGCTTGGTTTTATATACGATATTCCTGATATTACCTGAAACGTCCGATATCGCGGTCGACGCGCCCGAACCGATATTGTTCTTAATTCGCGAAACTTATCCTTAACCAAAAAGAAATTAATTGTCGATTGAATTCTTGGTTTAGATATGCAAGCGTTTTTTATCCGGCTTTAATATGTTAAAGATATGGTAAATCTATTACTTACCTAACGTATCGCAAAACGCGTCGGAGTTAACTAGGCGTCGAATTTTATTAAACGGCAAAATAAATTTAAAACGTGTTTAAATCGAAAAATCGATTATTAAAAAGCATTATGCGAAAACTTGAAAATATTCCGTAAATAATTCGAATTTACACGGGTTATAATGGCAAAATACGGGTTTATAAAAAAGTGATATTTATAATTTTAACGAAATGAACTTTTTAATAAAGCTTTTTATAGTATCGGGTGTAATAATTATAAGTACTAAAAAACGTAAAATTTTTAAATACGCATAATAAGGACATCGAAAATAGGTTGTAATTTTATAAGTTCTTAATTTATAAAGTTAAGCTTTAACTTTATATATTATTTTAATAGTTAGAAATTACCTTAATTATCGATATTGAAAATACTTATTATTACCTATTAAAGGTTTGATATAAACTATAATAAATAAACGACGAATAAATTAAGAAAAGAAATTAAACATTTTAATAAATATATTCCAATACGTACGAAGAAATTAAAGCGTTTCCTTATTTTCGATAATTACGATAATTATTATTCGATAAAAGTCGAAGAATATTATGCGAATAACGGTATTATTACGCTCTGTATACTTGCTTATTTCTTTTTACCGGTTTTAATCTTTTAACGTATCCTGCTTTTCTGTTGTAAAACGCCCTTATTTACTGTATATTATAAATTTAATGCGACGTTATTATATTTATATCGCGAAAAATGATTTCTTTTTCGGCGTTTACGACGCATTTAAAGTTACCATACCGTTTAATAATATCACATCCGGATTTGCGAAAGCTGGATTTGTTCCATTTAATTTTAATCATATCTTTTCGGACTTGAAAATTCCTTTAGTTATATATATACCGACCGCTTTTCCGCTTACTTTTGTTAGTCTTATTTTTTATTCCTTTGGCAAAAATACTTAACAATATTTATAAAGCAACTGAACGGGAACTGAATTTACAAAAAGAGATTAAAAATTACTAAAATAATTTACCGACAAAAATAATAAAATCGGTTCATCTTTTAATAAAACGTTATTTAATAATATTATATAAAAATCTTATTTAAAAAAAGAAGCCGCTTAATTACGCAAAACGAATTATATCTTAAGTAAACGTCGAAAAACTAAAAATAAACATCTTTAAAAAGGAGAAATACTTATCATATAAGAAGGATAAACTTTGTTAACTGAAAAGGAAGGTAATAATAAGAAAATGCAGCTAATAATAACTAAAGATAATCGTCGCAAAAGAATTAAAACGAAGCAACGGAAAGGTGATATCTGCAGCAAGCCCGGATATAATACGCGTACTTATAATAAAGCTGTAAATACGTTTAGCAAAAAAGAATTCGATTAATTTAAATTAATTCGATATATTATAATTAAGTAATCTGGATTAATTATTACGAGGTGCTAAAAAGTACGCCGCTCGCTTGTGGGCGCTGTTCGCTTATGTTATACATTATTTTAATCAAAAATAAAATAACTTACTAGAAGGTTTCGGAAACGTAAAACAGTTTTTATAATAAGTAAATAATTTTTGTACGAAAATTATTAATTTCGGACGCGGTTAATTATCATAAAATAATTATTATAATAAATATATTAAATCGCTTTCAGAAACCCATATTTACGTAAGCGTTTAATAATTATAAAATAAACGTCCTAAAAAAATTGTTTTTTATATTAAATTAATAACGCTAGTTAACGTTTTAGCAAAACCGCCGGCGGTTAATTTTAACGAGTTTAAATAACGCCATTATAAGATTAAAAGCTCGTAACAAAGCCCGTAACCGAACCCGCAGCTTTTTATGACCTAAATTTTAACGGTTCCGTAATAACCTTCTCAGATTATGATTTACTAGTTGGTAAACCCCTTTCTAATATGGTAAAAAGTTAACACTTACGCTGTTTAAAGTTTTTAATATATAAAAGAAATATTAACAATTTAATAATCCGCTAAAAGAGCATATTAATTAACGTCCCCTAATACGTTTAAAACTTACCATTAATCGAAAGGCGTACCCGACGTTTAAGGACCGTATTATATACGGTACCTAATGCTTTTAAGATAACGATGTAACCTTTAAACTTTAAAACGTAATTATATAAAGTGTAAAACGTTAAAGATAACGAACCACACAAGCGAACCGAATGGTTTTTAGCACCTTGCAACAACAAAGTCAAATAACTCAACCACAAAATATTAAATCAATTCAAATTAATCGGATTCTTTTTCGCTAGACGTATCTATAACTTCTTTACAAGTACGCGCATTATGGCCGGGCTTGCCGCAGACGCCACATTTCCGTTCCTTCGTCTTAACCCTCTTACGACAACTACCTTCAGCTATTATTAGCTGCATTTTTTTACCACCCCCTTCTTTTTCGGCTAAAAAAGCTTGTCCTTTGTGGATAATAAGAGTTCTTCCTTTTTAAAGACGTTTATTTTTGACCTTCCGACATTTGCTTAAAATATGATTTGTTTCACGTAATTGGACGTTTTTTTCTCGAAAAAAAGCAACTTCGTATAAAAGTAATAAATTACTTTTTGTTTAAAAATTAACCAATTCGATTATTTTTGTTCGCGAGCTTTCCTAATAATTTCTAATCTTTCTTTATAAATAACGTTCTTATTTTGTTACTTTATAGATATTTTTAAAGGTCTTTATGAAAAGGGAATTAGCGAAGGTAAGCGGCGAAACCATTAGTATAGGTATCACCGGAAGAACGTTTAATTCGGAAAGAACGTTATTAAGATCGAATGCAATAAGTCCAGCTTTTACAAATCCGGATTTAATATTATCGGACGTTATGACAGCTTTAACGCGTTGTAAAAACCGGCGAGGAAATCTTGTTTGGCGATATGGATATAATAACGTCGTATTAAATCTTTAATATAAAACGAACAAGTACGCATTAAGACGGAAAAGTAAAATACGCTAAGAAGTTGGAATTAATGGAAAGAATGCGCGCGTATATAAAGGGTAATAATATCGTTATTTGCGTAATATTTTTCAAATTTAATCGAATGGTAACTTTAGTGGCCGTTAAGGATAAGGCAACGTTTGGTACTTTTCGTACGCGTTCGTATATATTTGTTAAAATATTAAATTTATTTTAAACTTAAATCGTTTATTCTCCGACTATTATAACTAATATTAACTTTTTAATCGGCTGGTAATAGGTTATCGCGATATTAGGAATTAAGGTATGTTTTCCCCGTTAATATAATAAATGGCGATAAAGTCTAACCTTACGAATTAATAGCTTATAAAACTGTAATTTATTTCCGATTGCCTTATTACGCTTATCTAAGTCTTTTTCGTCTTTTAAGGCTTGTAATTACCATACCCGATGCTAATAAAAGTCCCTTCAAAAAGCCCGTTTCGTCGAGGTTGTAAATATCCTTTTTTGTAATGCCATATTTTGCGATAATAGCCCGAACGAATTCGAACTATTTGCGAAATATTTTTGGATTTTCGTATAGGACCCGTTAATAATCGATTTTCCGATTTAAACGCGTCTGGAGCTTTTGTTGCCGGCGTATAAAGTTCGAGGCCTAATTAACCCTAACGCGTTTTGCGGCGCGTTAAGTAAGTAACAAATTCGCCATATCTTTAACATGCTAAAGCCGGATAGAAAACGCTTACGTATCTAAGTTAAGGATTCGCTCGATAATAGATTATTTTTCGGTCGGCGTCAATTTCTGCGAATTGGCGATAATATCGGCTCGGGCGCGTTAACCGTTATATCGTTTATATAACGTAGTTTGGGCGATTTTATATATAGAACTAAGTTTCGCATAACTAAGTTTTGGGTTTCGTTTTTTAGCCTGAACCGCTAGGTTTATTCTCGCATTTTTGTAAGTCGTTTTATGTTATTAACGTTAAATAATGAATAATTAAAGTTAGGTGGTTAGAACGTGTTAAAATTCATTCGGTTCGCTTGTGTATTCGGGTCGCTTCTGTGATACTGTTACAGGAACAGGGGTTCCTGTCAGCTAGCTGGGGGGTGCGTAGCGCACCCCATATACGAAAAGGTCACCTAATAATCGGCCCATATGTGTTCCGGAGCTAAGCTACTTAAAGTTGTATGAGTGCAACAGCACCTGCAACTGACCTAATACAACAATACAACTGATGTCCCCTATATCTGACAGTTCTTGTCTCTTGGAGACCTGCTTGTCGGAGCTAGTGTGGACCCGTCTCGGGTAAACCACGGGGTAGAAGGCCAAGCCTTCTAGGTGATCTAAGTGATCTAAGTAATCTGGACCAGATTACATAAATTACATAGATCCACGATACCATTACTTTAAGGAATAAGGATATATATAAACCGGTTTCTTATATAAATAGCACTTCTTTAAATTTTCGCTTTTAAATTATTAATTTAAGCTTTCGATTAAAAATAACGGCACCGTTTTTTAATTAAGGGAAAAGTTTTTAAATCTTTTTAACGAATAAGACCCTTAGTAAATTATCCTTCGCCCTATTATTACCTGCAAAGCAAAACCCCATTTCGGATACTGCTTATACTTCCAGGTAGATATATAATAGGTTCGTTACATTTTAATAGCTCCTTAATTAATAGCCGACGAATAATTCCAAGGCCAGTTAGGCATAAGCTTTCCTAAATTTAATAAAAACAATATTACAAAACGACGTTCAAAAGATAAATAGTATACCTAATCCCCGTTATAAGCCAGTAAGGGATTAATAAGTAGATTAAATAATTTACCCTCTATCGAAAAAGTTCTTCCACTAATTAACAACATTATACCTTTTACAATTCGAAGCAAGGAAAACCCTTCTTTCTTTTAAACCTAGCATCCAACCCCGGCTTTAAAAAAACATTATTAAGGTTTAGGAAAATTCGGAAAAAGAAAAAGAATCGGAAGTTTAGCAACCTTAAAGTCTAAAGGGAAAGAAAAAAGAGCTTTCCTTTAAAAAAATGGAGATCCTGTTACGCAAAATCCAAACCCTAAAAAAGGATAAAGAAAAAAAGCCCCAACCCCCCAGAAAAAAGATGGCTTAACCTACCCGAAAAATGGAAAAAAGAACCTTAGCACCCTTATTATTCGGCCCCAATCGGTACCGCAAAGCCATTATCCTACCCCCCAGCTACCACGAAATGCCGAAAATTAAAAGTTACAAGTTAATTACCCCGAAGCCTTATAACGGAATTATAGATATAAAAAGAATTCTTGTCCAAGCCAGAACTTACCTTAAGTTTTACCAAAGCTCCCTAAAGGAGGATTATTAAAAAATAATAGTTATTTCCTAGCTATTTGCTGGACGAATTTTCTTATAGTTCGAGCTTATTATAAAGAACTACCTCGAAAATTACTTTAAGGAATCCTTAAATATTACCAACTACATCTTTAGCGATTACCGATATTTCGAGGACCGAATAAAAATTATGTTTGAAAACATAGATAAGGAATAATACGTGGTAAAACAATTATACCTCCTTTACTAAACTAAGTTAGTTATAAAATATTTGATAAGATTTAACCGTTTAGCCGTAATTTTTAATCTACCCGAAAGTACCTTATTCTATCCTTTTTACAACAGCTTAAAACCTTATATTAAGGATAAAATGTACATGGTACCCAAAACAGGATCCTTTAAGGAATATACTGACAAAGTAATTATCGTTAACCGACGTACCTTTAACCGGTATTTTGAAAAAAAAGGAACTAACAGACGAAATAACGATAAAGGCTTTAGCAACTAAACTAAGAAGGATAAGGGCAAAACTTAAAAGGAAATAAGCACCGTTTTGAAAGAATTTAAAAAAGATAAGTCCGATATAAAATGTTTTAATTATAGCAAAAAAAAAAAAAACATTTTAAAAACGAATATCGTTCTCCCATTAAAAGGCACTTTAAAAAGGAAGGAATTCCTTAATCTTAAAAAAAAGCCAGGACGGTTAAATAAGAAACCGTTAATAAGGTAAAAAAGGAAAAATAAATTTAATTCGATTTTTTTTTTGCCAGAATTTACTATTGCCACCATTATTTAAATCCAGAACGATATCTTAAAGTACGAGGATTACCTTATTTGCTAAAACTTTAAGGTTAAAGCCTATAAGTATTACCCCGGATAAACGACCTTTAAGATAGCTATAAAGTTAAGATATCGCTACCACTTTAATATACAAAAATGCAAGTTATATAACGAAAATAATTAGTTTCGACTTAACGTTAGCAATTACGGATAGTTATCCCTGGAAGTTTGCGAACTTCCTAAATGCACGGTACATATTAGATTTTATGGAAGTTAGCATAAGTTGTTCTATTTTACCGCTTGTTACATCAACGATTATCTTATTTATCTTAAAGCCAAAAAAGATAATAGTTTCTGGCTTAAATGGAACGAAAAAGTATTTGCCGAACCAAATGATAAGTATAAATATATAGAAATTCCCCGAAAGCCAAAATACTTTAAATTTTGTTATTTACATCCCGAATTAAAACAAAGTTCAAAAGTTATATCGCAAAACTGTTTATATTATTCCCCGATATTTTGCATTTAATACGACCTTTTAGATGATAAAATATCCTTTTCAGAAGTTTATACTTTTAACTTTATAATTTAAAAAACGCAAAATTAAGCATTAGGCTTAAAAGAAGAAAATATTTTCGAATGTAAATACGGCAAAAAAATATAGTTTAAACATAAAAACGATTAATATATTAAATACGCTATTCGAAAGATACGTAAATGGAGACTTTTTTAGGCTGGATATCATTATAAATCAAAAAACGCTAAAAGCCTTTAAAAGTAAGGTATCGAAAAGCCTTAACTTATAAAACCTTATGCGAAGCCGTAAAGGGATTACGTAACCAAATCGAAATTCCACTTTAATATAAAAACAGCACATTTAAAGCTATAATTAATTTAGAAACCGAAGATAACTTTATTTTTCCTGCAGCGGGAGAGAAATATCAAATTCTTTAAAAATATAAGCTAAAATCTTATAAGTTACGCATAATAAACGGACGAGTTTTACGAAAAACTAAAAAACTTCCCATTTGGATTTAAGGATATCAAAAACGAATCTTATTGGATATTATCGACATTTCCCAATATAATATTATCCTGGGAATGCCGTAGTTTAGGATTAGCAATTTACATATCAATTGAAAATATTAAACATTTTCCTGGGTAAATAACAAAAACCTATCTAAGGAGGACGAGCAAAAAATCTGCTATGTTATCAAAAAGGTACAAGTGCCAAATTAAGACGAAACGGTACGATTTAAGTATTAAGGATTTAAAGAATTATTTAGAGATAAAGAAAATTACGAATTGTCATTATATGGTTAATAAAATTACCGAATACCTATTAAACAAGGATATTAGCCGGAATTTCACAAAATCTACCATATAAACCTTGAAGACTTAAAAGCCTTATAAAAAATATTTAACTCGATTTAAAAAAAAATACATTCGACCCTTTAATTTTCTTACTGGCTACCCGTCCTTATAATACCAAAAACCAAAAACGGAAAGCAAAAGATCGACGAAAATGGAAACTTAATCTTTAAAAAAGTAATCGATTACAAACAGCTAAACGATATCACGGTCAAAAATGGATACCCTTTAACCCTTATGAATATACTGAAAAAAACGCTAACAAAGCTAAATAATTTATTACATTTAATTTGAAAAACGGTTATTACCGTATCAGAATAACTAAAAAACGGCATTTAAAATGATATACGGACTTTACGAATACCGAATAATACCTATAAAACTTACCAATATTTCTACCAGTTTCCAACGCTTAATTATAACCACCTTACGAAAATATCTAAACAAGTTTATATTGGTCTACCTCGACGACATTCTTATTTACTTCGAAACTTTAAAAAAACATAAATAGCATAACGTGCCACACCCATGAGCGCCACACACCTATGAGCGCAACACTTTTTTGACACATCTCAACTACCTATCTTCAATTATCCATTTCTTAACACTAACATTATGGAACGCCTTACAAAAAAAGCAAGAATGAACCTAGCCATTCAGGTTAAAAAACGAAAGCCGAAACTTAATTACAGAAAGCTTAGTTCTATTTATAAAGTCTCATTTTTTACCTTAACATACCGTTTTAGGGGCAAACGCGCCCGAACGGATATTATCCCTTCCTTACAGAAATTAACGGCGACCGAAAAAAAATCGATTATCGACCGAATCCTTAATTTAAATACGCGAACGTTTCCTGTCTAGCTTCAATACTTTAAAGATATGGCGAATTTGTTACTTACCCAGCACGTCGTAATACGCGTTAAAGTTAACTGGGCGTCGAAATTTGTTAAACTGCAAAAAAGGTTTTAAACGCGTTTAAATCGGAAAATCGATTATTAACGGGTTTTATACGAAAATTTAAAAACGTTTCCCAAATAGTTCGAATTTATTCGGGCTATTATCGTAAAATACGGTATCGCAAAAAAAGATATTTATAACTTCGACGAAACTGGATTTTTAATAAGGCTTCTTATGGTAACGGGTATAATAATTATTAATACCGAAAAACCTAAAAAACTTAAATAAACGTAATAAGGAAATAAAAAATAAGTTATAATTATTTAAGTTATTAATTCTCAAGGTTAGGTTATTTTGCCATTTATTATTATAGCGGGGAAAAATTACCTTAAGTCCTAATACCGCGATAATTTATTACCAGCAGCCGATTAAAAGGTTATATTAAGTAATAATAACTGGATAATTAATAAATTAAGTTTAAAATGGATTTAGGGTTTTAATAAATATATTCGGACGCGTATAATCGGTTCGAAACGTCTTTTTATTTTCGACGGCTACGAAAACCATCATTCGATAAAATTCGAATAATATTACGTTCACCACGATATTATTAAGCTTTATATACCCGCGTATTTTTCGTATTAACTTTAACTTTTTAACGTATCTTATTTTTTTATTTTAAAACGCGCTTATTCGCGATATATCGAAAACCTAATACGACGTTATTATACCCATATTGCCAAAAAAGATTTTCTCGCCGGCTTTTATAACGCGTTTTAAACTGCCATAACGTCCGATAATATTAAATCTGGATTCGTAAAAGCTAATTTTATTCCATTATATTTTAATAACGTTTTTTCCGAATTAAATATTCCTTTAATTATCCTTACGCCGATTATCTCCTTGCTTATATTTGCCGGTTCCATTTCCCTCTTAACAAAAACCCTTAAAACTATCCGCGAAATAACAAAATAAGGGCGTTATTTAAAAAAAAAAGATTAAAAATCGTTAAAAAGGTTCGCTTACAAAAATAGTTAAATCGGTTAATCTTTTAACCAAAAGTAACTTATTATTATTATACGAAAATGGTTTTTTTCGGAAAAAGCTACCTAATTACGCGAAATAAATTATATCTTAAATAAACGTCGGAAGACCAAAAATAAACGTTTTTAAAAAGAAAGAACATTTACTAGACAAAAGGGATAAGTTCTTAGGGCCCAAAAAAAAAGAGTAGTAAAAAAATATAATTAATAACAACTAAAGAGGGTCGTCGCAAAAGGGTTAAAACCAAGGAACGGAAATGTAGCATTGGCGGCAAGCCCGGACATATTGCGCGTACTTGTGAAGAAGCTGTAGATACGTCTAGCGAAGAAGAATCCGATTAGTTTAAATTGATTTAATATGTTGTTGTTAAGTTATTTCTATTGATTGTTGCGAGGTGCCAAAAAGTGTTGCGCTTATGGGTGTGTGGCGCTTATGGGTGTGGGACGTTATAACTTAAGTATTTCAAACTTTGAATAAAGCAAATATCCGAATCAACCCAGCCAAAAACGTATGGCATATATAAAAGCTAAACTTCCTTAGATATACATTCACTTGCGGCCAAATTCAGATTTAACGCTTGAAAATGAAAATAGTTAAAAACTGACCTATCTTTAATAAGGCGACCGTTACCGATATTCGACAAATCTTAAAATTTACGAGTTACGTACGAAACCTAATTAAGGGATATAAAGATATAATCAGATTATTAACGAAATTTATAATTAAAAAATACATTAATAAGGAATTTAAGCTTTTAAAAAATGCAAAAAAACGTTTAAAATCTTAAAAAACGCAATTATTAATAGACCCATAATAAAACTACCTAACGCAAACAAAGAAAAACGCTTAAAAACGGATACTTCGGATTACGCACTAAATGCTATCCTAAAACAACTAAAAGATAACGACAAATGGTACCCGATGGCCTACTATTCGAAAGCATTCCGAAATACAAAACTCAGATACTTAATTTACGAAAAAGAATTACTAATAATTATTAACGTTTTCAAAAAGTAAGAACCTTTCTTTAATATCTATTCCGATTATGAAAACCTTACCCGGTTTATAAAGGTACAAAAATTAAACAAACGATATAAAATTTAAATGATTTTCCTCTTAAAATTTAACTTTAAAATATATCATATCAAAAGAAAAAAAAACATCCAGATGAAAATTTTTAATCGTAAAAGCAATTATAATCCTAAGGTTCCCAAACGAAATATGCAAATACTATAATACAACAAAAATAATATTATATAATTATGCGAAATCCTAAAAAAGCTAACCCTTAAATTCTTAACAAAATTTCGAAATTCCTACGATACGAAGGAAAGAAAAAGGTCCAGCAGTTATAAAGATAACCAAAAAACTAATTACTATACTATAATAAGATTTATGTTCTTAAAAACCAATAAAAACAATCCGTAAACAAATTTTACGAAAACTCATTACATAAATATAAAAAATTCTTTAAAACCACTCGACGGCTATAAAAAGAATACGACTTTTTAGAACTACGCCGAATAGTTAAAAAGATTATCAAAAATTGCAACATTTATAACAAAGCTAAAATAGCACGCCATAAACCTTATGAACTATTACAACCTACTAACATTCCTAATAAAACATGGAACACCATAATTTAAAATTTTATTACCAACCTTTTTTCATTTAAAAACTCAACTATTGAAATCGAATACGACGGAATTTAAATAATCGTTAACAGACTTATTAAGTATAGGTACTTCCTACCCTTTAAAAGAATTATAACGGCAAAATAATTAACTTATATATTTATCCGATATTACTTTGATAAATACGGAATACTAAAAAGGATTATTTTTAATTAAGATAAACTTTTTACATTTAAATTTAACATTAACTTTTTTAACCAAATAAGCATTAAACTTAAGTTCTCGACAGTTTATTACTTACAAACAAATAATTAAACGGAACGATTAAACTAAACCTTAAAAGAATACTTCTAAAACTATATTAACTACTAACAAAAGAATTAAGTAAAACTGCTACCATTAACATAAATAACCTATAATACGGTTGCCACCGAAAATATAAATATCTCCTCTTATATAATTATATACGGACATAAGGTAATAACCTAACGACCAAAGCAACCGGTATACAAAACTCTTATAATTACTACCATAACTTCCTAAATAAAAATAATAATTACGGAAATTAAAACGATATAATCCCGTTTATAAACCGAATTACGTTTTTCTCAGCAAATAATAACCCAGTATTATAATAAAAAAAGTTAAAGGATTAATTTTAGCAAAAAGAAAACAAGATTTATTTATTACGCCAAAAACAAAACGTAATTTCGAACATTTCATAAATTAAAACTAAAAAACCTAACGATAAACTTAATTTCAAAAAGCCTAATCCGTTTAAAATTAATAAAGTTATTTCCAAAACTAAATACCGATTATTATTACCTAAAATAATAAAGATATACCTTATTTTTCATATTTCCTTACTTAAACCAGCACTTAAAAACGCCCCACTAAAAACAAAGTTAAAAATCCAAAAAAAATACGAAATCGAAAAAATATTAAATTCCAAAATAATTAAAAATAAATTTCCATACCTAATTAAGTAAAAAGAATACTTACACGAAAGAAATACTTAAAAATTATTTAACTACTTAACGAATACGATAAATCTAATTAAAACGTTCTACTGGCAAAATTCTAACCGACCGTTTCCAACGCGGCCAAGATCGCAGGCGACAAAAATCCCCCGCTTAAATCTAAACCCGCGGCATTCCAGTCGAAAAAAGTAAACGGCTTTACAATAACATCTATCTCGGAAATAAGCTACGCTTATTCGGCCTCCATACAACGCTGCTCTTCTTCCAACTTTTCTTACTCTTTTAATTAATTTAATTTATATCCCTCTTTTAATATGGTTATAACCTTTTTCTTTAAAACTTCTTATTAAAGGCGCAAAGGTTTTATCCGACCAACAAATTCTTTCATCCTTTTTTTCGGTAACCTCCTAATATACGACCAAAATATCTTCCGCCTTTCGTTACTCTTTCTCCAAATGATCGTACATTTTACCTAACTTCGTCAGCGAATTCATGGTTAAAACGTTACAAACCAAACGCTGGCGACGAATGCAGCAATTACAGCTCGAAATGTCAGGAACGAAAAAATAATCGATTTCGCCAAAACGAATATAATTAAAACAAAAAAAAGCCTTAATACCAAACTTTTTAATCGAATTCGATCGAACGTTACGAGAATCACGTTAATTTAAGCAAGGTCTTTTTTTTCTCTTTTCAAATACGGCCTGTTATGGTAAAAGTTAATCGAAGCATCTCCGGAAACGCGCTTTAACGGAAAGGTAGCCACCTATGGTTCTTATCTTTAACACAAAGATTCTTAAAAAAGGGAAATAATGTTATAAAAACAAAAGTTCTTATTTCTTAAAAACCTGCTTATCGGACCTAATATGGACCCGTTTCGGATAAACCACGGGCTAAAAAGCTTGGCCTTCTAAATAATCTAAATAATCTAAATAATCTGGACTAAATCACATAAATCATATAAATCCACAATACACTCACTTTAAGAAATAAGGATATATATAAACCGATCTCCTATATAAATAGCACCTACTTAAATTTTCGCTTCTTAACTATCAATCTAAGCTTTCGACTAAAGGCAACTGCACCGTTCTTTAATTAAAGGAAAAGTTTTTAAATCTCTTTAACGAACAAAACTCTTAATAAATCATCCTTCGCTCTATTGTTACCTACAAATCAAGACCCCATTTCGGATACTGCTCATATTTCTAGGTGGATGTATAACAGGTTCGTTACAGATACGTTATATTATTATTTTTAAACTAAATTTATATTAATAATAACGTCTTAGTATAAGTTTATAAAAATATTTACAGCTTAAAAAAGGTTTTATATAGTTTACCGATTTCATTAATAACTTTATACGCTTAGTGGATTAAAGCCGATAACCGTTAACCTTACATATGATCTTATTACAGCAAAAGGTTAATAAGGCCTTTTAGGAAGTATTTATTTTATAGGTACAGCGCCTTAATTCCGAAAACGATACGGTATAAATTTAGCTCTTTAAAAGTATTTTAAATAATATTACGGACCGGGCTTTTTTTAAACGTAGGAGAAGATCTTCTGGTAATAACGTTCCGATATCGTAACCTTTTAATAACGATTCGAAACTCGAATCTATATAGCTGGATGCCATAACTATTAAAGGTAACCGCCTTTACGTACCTTTAAATAAGAAAAAGAGGTAACGCCGACGCAAATTAAATCTTTATATATATTATAAAAAAGGCATTATATTTTACTTGCCTTAACCGCCGACCGCGTCCTTTTAAGTAAGAAAGAAATTAGCTTCTAACGTAAGTTATAGCTTGAAATTCTAGCGAATCATTAAAGTAATAATAAATTCGACCTATATATTTATTTTATAGGTTTAAATATAACTTCTCTTTTCGTTTTAAGTGTAGGTTTTTAACGCCATTACGTTACTGGTATAATTTATAGTTAATTACGGCTATTGGTTTATGGAATCTATCGATAAGAACTTTACGCGCTAAAATATGCTTCCTTTTTGCCTTATTTTCTAACCTTATTAATTCCGGTTAGCGGATGGTACAGTAACTGGCTCCATTACCTTCGCGTATACGTTATAGTTCGGAAAGTATTTTGTTAGAGAGAAGAATTACCTTATATTAATAACTTTTAAATGGTTCTGATATTATTTTCGGATGACCTTAGCTTCGTAAGCATTATCCGTCGATCGACTAAATTATAGGTAGTATACGTATCGATCACGAAACAATATTAGAGCTTTTACCATTTTTAACGTTAATAAATATACCTTTTACCTTTATTATTTTACCTTCTTAAGATGTTGATATACCGATTATGGTACGTTCCTTTCGCATTATTAATATTTTAACGTTTTACTGTATAAAATACGTTATAGTAGATTTTATATTGCTAACAAAATCTATGACTTTCATGGATATTTTATATGAAACTACCTTTTTTCGTTATAACCGTTCTTTGCTAATAAAATAACGTTATTAACGTTTAACGTAGTTTTTCGTAATGTCCTTATTTAGGACGATAATCTTAATCCGAATATTATATTTCTTAAATTAAAAACCTTTCATAATGAAATGGTTAAAGCGCCTTAATTACGCCGCATAAACGAAAAGAATATACAGAAATAGTTAAATAATAAATTACTTATAACAATAATTAAAACTTAAAAAAAACTTCCTTTTAAATATTACGATTTAACGAAAAGATTCGTACTTAATAACGTTAATACCTTACCACCTTATTAATCTTTCGACTCTAAAATCGAGTTGCTTTTAGGTCAAATGCCGTTATATAATCGAATACGTGTTATATTCTTATATAGATTGCTAGCAGTACGGAAATATATTAACACCATCTAAAAAAGGACTTTATTCTTCTTAGCAGCTTTTTTACGATATCTCCGATTTTCTTTAGTAAAAAGCGTAAAAATAGCGTACGTATTTACGTAAATTACTGGAACATTGATAATACTATGGTATAAGATCGTTAATCAATTTCTTTAATCCGTAAAACCTTAAACGTTTTTTATTCGCCGTATATGTATATTAAACTTGATATTATAACGGTATTTAGTCGCTTACGTATCGCCTTAAAAGAGAAATAAAAGAATAACGTTTATAATCCGGTTCCATTTATTCTAATATTTCGTAATAGATTTTAATATAATAAAGATTTCCAGGTTATTTTAATATAATATTAGTTATACCGAATTCGATTCAGTATACAAATATATTATTATAGCAGTAATATATAAATACGTGTATTATCTTTCTTATAATTTAAATGATATCAACCTATAGTGTAATTTACTTGCTTAAAGTATTCTTAAAAGTTTATTAATATTAAACGTAACTATCGTATATTTTATTCTTTATTCTTTTCCGATATCATTACCAATATAAACTATAGATTAACTTTAATAATTAATTAAACCGATGAACAGTTACATGCTTTAAACTTTAAATAGTATTATAGATATTATATTGTTTACTATATCGTTTACTTATAAAGTAACTTTTAAAACTCCTAAAAATAATATTTTAAGTTATAATAACGAAAGGATTCGCCGACATCTCTTTAAAAGGAAACTTTATAACAATTAAATTAATTAAGTGACTGAATTGTATAATTTTCTAATAATAAGATCATATTTATTAATATATTAAAGAAAAGCTATAATTAATTAAATAACTAAAAAATAGATTATTTAAGTAATAACTTAGACGTAATCCGTACATTTATCGTAGTTACTTTAACTAACTTAGTTAATTTAACCCGTTTAAGTAGCCCATAATAAAAAGGCTAGAGAAGTTTTAAAGCTTTTAAAACTCGGTTTTGTAAATCAATGTTTTATTAAGTTAGAATAATTCTTTATAAAATATCGTATATATTTTAAATACTTTTTAATTAAGTTAATATCGTGTATTTTCCGAATTTAATTCGGTATAAAACAATAACTCGGAAGTCTGGTAATTTAATTTAAATCTATTCTTCATAAATAGAATATTAACTTATTTCAGATAAAGATTCATAATAATTACATTAATTTATAACGATTAGAAAGATTTGGAAAGAAAATTAAGGAAAGTATTCGGAATAATAAACGAAAAAGAAAAGGTGGAAGATAAAACTAAAAACTTAAAGCAAAATAGATTGGCTTTTAAATTGTGCAATCTTTGTATCTACTTACTTTTAAAAATTAATTAAGTATAAAAAGCGTTAATAATTATATTTTTTACCAGTTTAAAGGAAAAGATCTCAAGCGATATATTTAAGGATAAACGTATAACGAACCTATCATATATCCACCTAGAAGTATGAGCAGTATCCGAAAAAAAGTCTTAATTTGTAAGTAACAACATGGCGAGGTATAATTTACTCAGAGTTTATTCGTTAAAGAGATTTAAAGACTTTTCTTATAATAAAGAACGACTGCTTTTAGCTGTAGGTTTAGATTGATAGCTAAGGAGCGAAAAACTAAGTAGGTGCCATTTCAATAAGGGATTTAGTTCATATATATCCAATTTCTTTTTAATAAGAGTGTTATGAATCTGTATAATCTGTATAATCTGGTCCCAGATTATCCAGAATAACCAGATCACCTTAAAAGCCAAGCTTTATCCCCCGAGGTTTATCTATAACGGGTGCGAGCTAAACCCCAAAAGTTAGTCTCTTTACGACAGGAACCCCTATTCCTGTAACACTATTTCCCCCTTTTAAGGATTTCTGTCCTAAAAATAAGAACCGTAAGTAATTACCTTTGTTTTTGTTGAAAAAAACTTTTCTCTGGATTTTCCAGCTAATTTCATCATAACAGGTCGTATCCAAAAAGAAAAGAAGAAAGCCTTATTTAAATTAATGTAATTCTCGCAACACTCGTACTGATTTAATTAAAATGTTTAGCATTAAGGCCTTTTTTTATTTTAATTATATTCGGTTTATGTAACGGCTAAGGGGTTTAACTAATTATTAAACCTAGTCATACGATTTATGTTAGCAGTAGTATCGTAGGAAACTGAGCAATAAGGTGTTTAATAGTTACGTCTGGTAATAGCAGATTGTTAAAGGTAATCTGGATAACTAAGTTGTATTATAAGCTGGTGATTTATGTAAGCTGTGGTTGTAATGAGCGTATATATCCTTATTTTAGTTTAAGGTGCTTAAGCGGCTTAAATCTTTGAGGCCGTTAATTCTTTTAAGCTTGTATGGCGGCTTAAAGAGCTTAAGGTATTTGGTACGTTGAGACTTTTGAGCTAGTTACGTGATTTCTTGATTTGAGTCCGGGCAGACCTTTAAAAGACCCGACCGTTTGTGTTGTAGCTAAGACCGTTAGGTTATAATACGATCTTTCCCTTTTAAGATTTTTGCCCTTAAAGATTAATTTGTTTATTTGTTAATTTCGGTAAGTAATCTTTCATTCTTTATATTTATTATATCGGGTCGAATTAAAAAACGTCGTTTTCGTTAACGTATGAACGTTTTCGTTTTTTTAGAACCTATTAAACGTTTCTGTTTTAATATGCCTTTTTGTTTTCGTTACGAAAAGGAAGGTTCAGATTATAATGTCGCCCGTGGTTCCGCAAAATACGTACGATACGTTCGTTACGATAACCTTTGTAATGTTTTTAGGCTTTCGGAAACGGAGCATTAAAAGTTTCTAGACGAAAAAGATCGTCTAGA
The DNA here is from genome assembly GCA_004154915.1 of Monosporascus ibericus. NCBI lineage: Eukaryota > Fungi > Ascomycota > Sordariomycetes > Xylariales > Monosporascus > Monosporascus ibericus. The sequence goes on from QJNU01000348.1 coordinate 35,500, forward strand.
ACGTGAGGAGAAGCAGGTTCGAAAGACGCTGCGAGCCGTTACTAACAAACTTGATCGTCTGTAATAATAAAGGCGGCTTTTCCGTCGTCGGGGTATCGAGATGCTTTATTATAGTATAAAAGGTACGAAGGTTATGAAAATATTTGAACGTTTAAAGAGAGAATAAAAGTAGTTAGAGGCGGCGGTCGTTGCGGCCATATTAGGCTAGGCCGTAAATCCGGTTAACTGGTTTGAACCTAATAATTAATCGATTACTAATTAGTGTACATTCGTCGTTATTAATAAAAATTCCTTAATAGGCGCTAGGCGTTTATAAAATCCTTGGCAGGTTCCCAGGTATTCTCGGAATTTGGGTAGTTCCTTTATTTAACCAGGTACTAGGTAAGTCCGTTTTTTTCACGTATGTCTAGTATTTCTTTTACCTCGTATGTTAAGAAATCTTTTTACGCCTTTCTTTTGTATTTTGTATTAATTTTGATTGTATCTGTTGCTAGTCCGAATAAGGAAATATAAAAAATTGGATGGAATTTAACCTTAAGTAGTAGTTCCAATTAATACTTATTTTTTAAGATTTTCTTAATAATCTTGTATAGACCGATATACTTAAAGTCGAATCTTTTGTCTGGTCGCTTAATTTAGATATTTTTAGTAATTGGGTAAACCATTTTTCCCTTTTAGAACGTTAATCCTTTTAACCTTTTTTAGTTATAATACTTTTTTATTTAATTACGTACGAATTCGAGATTTGTTTTTATTTTTATATATAGTTGTTTAAGTTATTTTAATACAAAAATCATTTTAACGTTAATAGGACCTTCCCGTATATTTTTGTAGACTTTTAATATGAAACCAAAGTTGGCGTTTGCTGGAATCGTCTTGATCCTTTCGTGATAACTGGTATTATAGGTTAGTTGAATAATAGGTAGCTTTTAACCTTAATCGTTTTGTTCGTAGTTAATATAATATCGCAAGTAAATCTTGAATGTTTAATTAATTCTTATTGTTTATTAATTTATTCAAGGTTTAAATACGTTGGATAATATATGATTTAGGCCCAATTATGTCATAAATACCTGCCAAAATGAGGAAATAAACGTCGTTCCTTTATTTAAGATAGTTTCCCTTGGTAATTTATATACTTTTCAAACATGTTTCAAATAAATGTATGCTATTTGTTTTACGTTCGTATCCTTATTATATAATAAAAAATAAAAACGTTTTGTATATTGGTTAACGATTATAAAGATACTGTTATAATATACGCCCGTCGCTAGATCTTTTAATAATAAAAGCTTGATAATAAAATCGAAAGTAACTCAATCCTATAATTTCTTTACGACTAGTAATAATTTTAATTTTCCGTATAGTCTGTATTATCCAGTTTTCGCCGTATTTTAGATGTAATATGATTATCGTATTTTTTTATTATTAATTTCAGTTTAAGAAAGCAATAAATATGTTATATTCGTTTTAGGGTTTTGTAAATCTCTGGGTATTTATTTAAGTAATATTCGTATATATTTCGTATTAGTATTTTTTAATGTTTTTTTAAGTTTTGTGTTTTTTTCATTATTTGGTCTTTAAATAGGTTATCGTTATATTCTTAAATTTTCTGATATAAATTAGGAGGTACTGCTTTGATTATCGTTATTTATCATAGTTGTAGATATCCTTCTCGCGTAGTATCGAAGATCTGGTAATTAATTTTAATTACTTTTTCTTTAAAATCTGGTTTTTAGCTAAGTACGTTTGCTTTATTGTTTTTTAATCTCTTCTAGTAAATAATAACGAAACTGTATTTTGCTAGCTTTTCGGCATAACGTAATTATCGTCCTATAAGTTCTCTAGTAATAATAAAACGAGTAAAGGTTTTATGATCGGTATATAACTTAACCTGATAAAGGTTTTCCTTAAGGTAATATTTGAATTTTCGGAAAGCTTTAATAATAGTTATAAATTCTTTATTAGGAATAGCGTAATTTAATTCTGCTCCTTTTAACTTGTAAAAGTAAAAGGTAATAAGGTGTAAGTAGCCTTAATTATCGCGGTATCCGGCTATTACGCTTAAAGCGTAATCCGAAGCGTCGGTTTTAAACTTAATTCAGCGGTTTAGGTCGTACATAATTAATATTCATTCGTTAATAATCGCGTTTTTAATTTCTTAAAAGGCGGTTTCCGTTTTCGTCGTCCAAAGAAACTTGTTTCCTTTTCTTATTAGATTAGATAATGGTATAGTTATTTTGCTCAAATTTCGAATAAACCTTTTATAATAATTAGCGAATCCGAAAAAGGTTTGTATTTCCTTAATTATGGTAAGTGTCTCCCATTTTTATAATACAGCGATTTTCTTAGGGTCTATTTTAATACATCCCGGGGTGATAATATGTCCTAAATATTCTACTTGTTACGTATAGAACTAGCTTTTTTCGTATTAACTAGTAAGTTGGCGTTTTATAGGGCTTGAAAAATTATATAAACGTAGTTTATATATTCCTTTTTGTTTTTCGAATAAATGAGAATATCGTCGAGGTAACAAAAAATGAAAATATCCAAGTACTCCTTGAATATATAGTTAACCTTTTGCTAAAAGGTTATTAGTACGTTCGTAAGTCCGAAAGACATAACGAGATACTTAAAGAATTCGTATTTCGTTTTAAAGGATGTTTTCCATTTATGTGTTGGTTTAATGCGGATTTAATTATATCCTTTTTTAAGATTTAAACGTATAAATTAATTTATTCTGTAAAGGTAATTTTGTATTTCGTTAATTACGAGTAATAACGTTTTATCTTTAACCGTAATATCGTTTAGTTATTTATAATCGATAATTAAAAGTAGCTTTCCGTTTTTTCTTGGTACGAAAAATATAAAGTATCCGGTTAATAAATTAAAACGTCGTATATAACCTTCTCGAAGCTTGTTTTTAAGGTATTTACGTAATACCTGTAATTTTATTTCGTTAAAGTTGTAAATCAGATAGAATTTGGTTAATCTTCCATTTTTAAGAACTATTTCGTAATCCTATTCGCTATATTCTGGTAATTTTGTCTCGAATTCTTTTCGAAATAGTTGTTTATATTTATGGTATTATAAAGGTATATTAACCATGCTTTCTGGCTTTGGAGGCTGATGTTATAGGTAATCGTTTATTTCTTGTAACTTGGTTTTGATAATAACGATAATACGTCGTATTCTTTTATAATGCTCTTGTTTTCTTTTATATTTTATTTTTGTAAGTGGTAAGGTTTTTATCGTATTTTTATGCCTGTATTCGTCGTCATTTTCGATCGAATATTAAAATCTTGTCGTATTTCATTTCTTTTTATTAAATAAATGTAAAACAAACTTTACCTGGCCAGTTATTTAATCGATTAAGGGGTTATATTAATACAACCATAGTTTTCCGAGGATTATGTCGTAATTCCTTATTAAAACGATATTAAAGTTTGCTGTTTAATTGCGTCCATTAACGAAAATTTCGAAGTAATTAATTTCGCGGGTAATCTTTCCGTTATCGGAAGTAAATGCCTAACCTTTTACGTTCTCGGTAATATAAGTTTCATCTTTTCCTTTCATGGTAGTCGAAATCGATTCACAACATCCGGCGTAATGTAATTACCTCCTGTTGCTCTATAGTTTATAAATACGATAAATTAATATGTCCTAATTTATATTTACAAGATAATAAGCTCGTTTTTGGATTTTATTGTTACGTTTAAAGCCCTTTTGGGAGGTTCCTGCTAGCTTTTTTAGGTTTTATTATCTTGCCGCTTTCTTATAAGTAACGTTTGCCTTTTAACTCGTTTTTTAACCCCTTAATGCGCTTTTAACTTTATACGTTAAAGGCCTGCTATTATTTTAATTATCCTTCCTATCAGCGTAGGGTAGCTTAGAATAAAAGAACTTATGTCTGGAAGTCTTTTTTGTTAATATATTCTAGTTCGGAGCTTCTTGTCCTTTTTACCGTGCTTGGAACTAGGCGTCGTATTACCTTATTTCTTATTTGTTTTTCTTTATTTCGTTTTTAATTTTTCGTCGTTTATTTGAGTTATTCGTAAAGGTTAAACGGAAGTTTAAGTTGTTAATTATTTTCTAAGTTACCTTTATGATAATTTGGTAAACCAATTCTTTTTTTGTCTTATAGTCGCATTATCCGAAATGGTATATAGGGTTTCCGTCGGGGCAGGTTTTTTTTTGGGCTAATTTGTTGCTACTGTAATAATATTGACGGTATTTTCTAAGGCGTATGTTTTTAGGTATTTGTACCACCGTTAATCCCTAGGGTCCTTTCCTTCTAAATTATGGAAGTCGAATCCCTGATTGTATATTTACGTAAGTCGTTTTTCGATATATCGTTATTTTTTCACGTATTTAAGGTAATAGGCGCGCTTGCATTAGATGGTATGAAATTTCCCATATTAGTTTGGCTATCCTAGTAATAAATTCTGGTTTTAATTTTAGTACTTTTTAACCTTTGCGTTTAATTCTAACTGTTTATACGGCTATCGCCGTTTTTTTTAAAAACGAGATAATAACTTATATTTTTAAAACTTTTTTATCCGTCGTATTTCTTTAGCTATTAAGTTGCTATAGGTCCTATAATAGATATTTATCGTTCCTTAGTAGCTGTCTAAAATAACTTTTTTTGCCTTTTAAAGTTCTTGCTATACCTCCTTAAGGGGATTGTAATTATCTCTGATTCTTATTATGTTGATTAATCGGTTGTTATCACTTTAGTTGTTTTGGGGGGGTTCTTAAGAAATCGGGGGCCAGGTATTATGTCGTGGTTTCTTGGGTGCCTTATATTGATATGCCTTATGTCCTATCTTATTACAATTAAAATACTTGATAGTACGAAGGTTACGTTTCTAGATTGCGCCTAATTCCATAAGTCCTGGTACCGTTCCATGGGATATGTTAATTTTTCGGAACGTCCCGGTGTTAGGGGGGTACCTTAGTTTATTGTTTTGCCGGTCCTTAAAATGTTGAGTCCTTTAGGCGTACTGCTGGTCGTCGATTTTGACTGCCATAACGATATAAGTTACTAACCTTTCGGGGCGTTTATCCTTAAATCATTCTTTTTGTATTTTTCTTTTTCAGCCCGTTAAAAAATGTAATTATTAATACCTTTTATCCTTAATTAATTTTCGAAGTTAATTAAATAAAGGAATTGCCGTATCCTGAAGTTAATTCTTTTTGCTTTAAATTTTTGATTTTTCTTTTTTTGCCTTAATTCTTTGGTTTATTATTTCGAATACCTTTTTTAATTTTTCCTTAAATCTTTCGTAGTTATTATAGATAGTTATAGTTTCGGCAGACCTTTATTAAGGGAGTTTGGTAATTTATCCGCGAAAGGTAAGCTTAAACCAAGTGGCCGCGTTTTCGGTTAATTGCTTTATAGCGAATTAAATTCGAAAGGTAGATGTTATTAATCTGATTAGGAAGTATTTAAAATAGGTACGGTATTCCGTAAGGAACTATTGTAGCTTGGTAGTGGTTCCGTTAAAAGGGGTAGGTTTGGTAGGTTTCAAAACTTCCTCGGTTTTCTTGCCGTGGGCTGTCTCAGCAGGTTGTACTAGGTGGGCTAACTGATCCAGTTAATCGGTTTACTTCATATTTGCTTATCTTTTTAACTTAACTTTTTAGGCTTTTAATTAGTTGCGGTTTTTTTAAACGTATTAATCAATTCGATTTTGTCGTTAATAAATTGCGTAACTGTATTAGTTAATTAATTAAGTCGTCGTAAAGCTTCTTCTTAGGAAAGACTCAGTCGAATTTTTTTTATTGTCGGAGTTTATGGTATTATTTTCGGGGATCTGAAAAGTCCTCTTAGAAACGGGCTGTTTACTAGATGATATAATGTTAGGGATATTGCTTAAAGTCTGATAACATTGCTGAACAAAAGCTTGTAGCGTATAACAGATAAAAGGTTTAATTAATTATTAAACCTAATCGTACAGTTTATGTTAGCAGTAATATCGTAAGAAATTAAGCAATAAAGTATTTAATAATTACGTTTAGTAATAGTAGATTATTAAAGGAAATTTGGGTAATTAAGTTATATTACAAGCTGGTAATTTATCTAAGCTGTGATAGTAATAAGCGTATATATCCTTATTTTAGTTTCAGGTATTTAAGCGGTTTAAATCCTTAAAGCCATTAAGCCCTTTAAGCTTGTATGACGGCTTAAGGAGCTTAAGGTGCTTGGCACGTTAAGGCCTTTAAGCCAGTTACGTAATTTCTTGATTTGGGTCCGGGCTGACCTTTGGAAGACCCGACCGTTTGTGTTGCAGCGAAGACCGCTAGGTCATAATATTACGTCAAAGCTATTTATAAGTTAATTTTCGTCCTTTATCGTATCTAACCAATTAAGCTTACCTTCGTCGTTAATAATAAGTACGGTATCGTTAAAGTCGACAAAACTAGTATAGCGGCTAAGGGGTTTAACCAACTATTAAACCTAGTCGTACGGTTTATGTTGGCAGTAGTGTCGTAGAAAACTGAGCAATAAGGTGTTCAATAGTTACGTTTGGTAATAGCAGATTATTAAAGGTAATCTGAGTAACTAAGTTATATTACAGACTGGTAATCTATTTAAACTGCGATAATAAGCGTATATATCCTTATTTTAGATATCCTTAGATAAGATAAATCTATCCTTTTCTATATCGTATAAGTATATGGATATCTTTAAATAAGACGAATCCATTTTTATTTATGTTGTATAAATGCATGAATATCTTTGGATAAGACGAATCCATTTTCATCTATATTACGTAACTTCGTTCGGCAACTGTTTTAATCTCGTCCTAACCGTGTGCTCAAGTAGGTAAGGTGTTAGTTCGTAACACGATTTCTCCCCTTTATAATTTTTATTTTTAAAAATCTTCAAATTAGTATGTTTTCCTTTTTTTTTTGTTCTAAATTTACCATGCCTAAGAGAATTATTAAAAAAGTTGCTAAGCCGCGATAACGCTTTAATCAAAATAAGGAACGGAAGAAGTTATCTTCCGGTATCGAAGATTCTGGTTTCGAAACCATACCTTATTTTTGCGTATTTCGTATGGAACGAAAAATGTGTTATGGCGGAAAATGTGTTTCGTTATCAAAATTATGTTTTCCATAAGCGGGATTATGACGGTTCGGGCATCCCGATCAATTCTTTGCATAACACTTCGCGGGAAAAAAAACAGTTAGAGCGTAAAAAGGCTTTCGCCGAAAAGCGGCTTTTTTAATCGCAAAAGGAAATAAATAAGGTTTTAAAGCGTATAAATAAAGCCATAGCTCGTTTACGGCGGTTACGTCAATAGCAAGAATTCCTTCGTATTAAGGGTATGGAAATAATTAATCATGGTTTGCAATTATTGGATAAATTGGAGGAGCAGGAACGGGCTGAGATTGAGGCCGCTACGCAGGTTATGCAAGCTGCAAAGGTGGCAAACCTGTCTGGTCCTAAGGCCGCTGATTGGCCTTTTCCGGCAAACCCTGGTTGGGAAGCTATTTTGAGCGCTGCCGGTTTTATTAGTAAAAGGTCCTTAACAGGCGCTGGGCGTTTATAAGGTTTTTAGTAGGTTCCTAGGTATTTTCGAAGTCTAGGTAGTTTTTTCATTTAACTAGGTACTCGGTAAGTCCATTTTTCTTGCGTATATTTAGGATTCTTTTTATTTCGTATATTGGTATATCCTTTTCTGCCTCTTCTTCGTATCCTGTATTAACTTTGATAATATTTGCTGCTGATTCAAGTAAGGAAACGTAAAAAACTGAATAAAGTTTCACCTTAAGTAATAACTCCAGTTAGTAATTATTTTCTAAGGTTTTCCTAATAATCTTATATAAGTTAATATATTTAAAGTCAAGTTTTTTATTTGGTCGCTTAATTTGGATATTTTTAGTAACTAGGTAAACCATCTCTTTTTCCTAAAAAGTGAATCCCTTTAACCTTTTCTGGTTATAATATTTCTTTATTTAATTACGTACGAATTCGAGTTTTGTTTTCATTTTTATATGTAATTATTTAAGTTATTTTAATATAAGGATTGCTTAAACGTTAATAAAGCCTTCGCGTATATCTTTATAAACTTCTGGTATAAAACTAAAATTAGCGTTTACTAAAGTCGTTTTGATACTTTCGTAATAACTAATACTATAAACTAGTTAAGCAATAAGTAACTTTTAAATCTAATCGTTTTGTTCGTAATTAATATAATATCGCAAGTAAGTTTTTAATATTTAGTTAGTTCTTTCTGTTTGTTCATCTATTTAAGGTCTGAATACACTGGATAATTTATAATTCAGGCCTAGCTATGCTATAAATCCTCACCAAAATTTCGAAATAAACGTACTTCTTTTATTTAAAATGATTTCCGTTAGTAATCCGTATATTCCTAAGATATATCTTAAAAAGATATATACCATTTATTTTACGTCTGTATCTTTATTATATAATAGGAAATGAGAAGATTTTATAAATCGGTTAACGATAATAAAGATGTTATCGTAATATATGCCCGTAACTGGATTTTTTAATAATAGAAACTTAATAATAAAGTTGAAAGTAACTAAATCTCATAATCGCTTTACGACTGGTAATAGTTATAATTCTCCGTATGGTTTGTGTCATCGAGCTTTCGCCTTATTGCAGATATAGCATTATTATCGTATTTTCTTTATTACTAATTTTATTTTAAGAAAATAATAAGTACGTTATAATCGTTTTAGAGTTTTATAGATTTCTGAGTATCCATATAACTAATATTCGTATATATTTCGTACTAGTATTTTTTGGTATTTTTTTAGGACTTGTACTTTTTCCATTCTTTGGTTCTTAACTAAGTTATCGTTATATTCTTGGATTTTCTAGCATAGGTTAAAAGGTACTGCTCTAATCGTCGTTATTTGTCGTAATTGCAGATATCCTTTTGGCGTAATATCGAAAATCGGGTAATTAACTTTAATTACTTTTTCTTCGAAATCCGGTCTTCGGCTAAGTACGTTTGCTTTGCCGTTTTCTGATCCCTTTTGATAGATAATAACGAAGTCGTATTTTCCTAACTTATCGGCATAACGTAATTATCGTTCTGTAAGTTCTTCAATAGTAATAGAACGGGTAAGGTTCTTATGGTCGGTATATACCTTAACTTAGTAAAGGTTTCCCTTAAAGTAAATTTTAAATTTTCGGAACGTCTTAATAATAGTCATGAAACTTTTATTAAAGATAGCGTAATTTTACTTTATTTCTTTTAACTTATAAAAGTAAAAGGTGATAAGGTATATATAGCCTTAATTATTACGGTATCCGGCTATTACGCTTAAACCGTAATCCGAAACGTCGGTTTCGAGCTTAACTGAGCGGTTTAAGTCGTACATAATTAATACTGGTTCGTTGGTAATCGCATTTTTGATTTTTTTAAAAGGTTGCTTTCGTTTTTGCTATTTAAAGGAATTTATTCCCTTTTTTAAGTTCGATAATAACGTAACTATCTTGCTAAAGTATCGAATAAACTTCCTATAATAATTGGCAAATCCAAAAAAGGTTCGTACTTTCTTAATTATGGTAGGTACCTTTTATTCTTGTATTATAGCGATCTTTTTAAGGTTTATCTTAATATATCTTGGGGTAATAATATATCTTAAGAATTCTACATTTTACCTATAGAACTAGCTTTTTTCCGTATTAACTAATAGGTTGGCATTTTATAAGGCTTGGAGAATTATATAAACGTATCCTATATATTCCTCTTTATTTTTCGAGTAGATGAGAATGTTGTCGAGGTAACAAACAACGAAAATATCTAAGTATTCCCTAAATACATGGTTAACTATTTGCTGAAAGGTTATTGGTACATTCGTAAGTCCGAAAAGCATAACGAAATACTTAGAAAGTTCGTACTTTATCCTAAAGGGTATTTTCCATTCGTATCCTGGTTTGATACGGATTTAATTATATCCTTTTTTAAGATCTAGGTTTATAAACTAATATGTTTCGTAAAGGCGATCTTTTATTTCGTTAATTAGGGGTAATAACGTTCTGTCTTTAGTCGTAATGTTATTTAACTGTTTATAATCGATAATTAAATGTAGCTTCCCACTTTTTGTTGGTACGAAAAATATAGGGTATCCGGCTAATAAACTGGAACGTCGTATATAACCTTTTCGAAGCTTATCTCTAAGGTATTTACGTAATGCCTATAGTTTGATTTCGTTAAGGTTGTAAATTGGATACAATCTGGTCGATGTCCCTTTCTTAGGGACTATTTTATAGTTTTATTCGCTATATTCTGGTAATTTTATCTTGAGTTTTTTTCAAAATAGTCGTTTATATCTATGGTACTGTAAAGGTATATTTGCTATGGTCTCTGGCTTTGGGGGCTGATGATATAGGTGATCGTCTATCTTTCGCAACTTTGTTCTGATGGTAACGATAATACGTCGTATTTTTCTTTAATGCCTTTATTCTTTTTTATGTCTTATTCCTGTAGGTGATAAGGTTTTTATCGTATCCTTATGTTTATATTCGTCGTTATCTTCGATCGAATGTTAAGATCTTTTTATATCTTGTTTTTTTTATCAAGTAAATACAAAGCAAACTTTACCTAGTTAATTATCTAATTAATTAAAGGGTTATATTGGTATAACCATGGTTTTTCGAAAATTATATCATAATTCCTTATTAAAACGATATCAAAATCTGCTATCTAGTTTCGTCCGTTAACGAAGATCTTAAGATAATTAATTTTCCGAGTAATTTCTTCGTTATCGTAAATAAATACATAACCTTTTACGTTTTCGGTAATATAAAGCTTTATCTTTTCCTTTTATATTAATTAAAGTCTGTTAACTACGTCCGGCGTAATATAATTACCTCCTATTATTCCGCAGTTTATAAATGCGATAAACCAATATGTTTTAATTCGTACTTGCAAAGTAATAAGGTCGTTTTTAGATCGTATTATCGCGTTTAAAGCTCTTTTAGGAAGCTCCTGCTGGCTTTTTTGCGTTTTACCATCCTGCGGCTTTCTTATAGGTGGCGTTCGTTTTTTAACTCGTTTTTTAACGGTTTAATACGTTCTTAATTTTGTTAATTAAAGGCCTATAATTGCTTTAATTATCCTTCTTATCGGCGTAAAGTAACTTCGAGTAAGAAACCTTATGTTTAAAAGTTTTCTTTGTTTATATATTCTGGTTCGAGGGCTTTTTGTCGTTCCTATCGTACTTGGAATTGGGTTTTACATTGCTTTATATTTTCGTTTCTTTTTCTTTTCGTTTTTGATTTTTCGTCGCTTATCCGGGTCGTCCGTAAAGGTTAAACGGAAGTTTAAGTTGTTAATCATTTCTAAGGATGCCTTTATAACAATTTGGTTAACTTATTTTTTCTTTATTTTATGGTTATATTATCCGAAATGGCATATAGGGTTTCCGTCTGGGCAGGTCTTTTTTTCGGGCCAACTTGTTATTACTGTGATAATATTGACGGTATTTTTTAAGCCGTATGTTTTCAGGTATTTGTATTACTGTTAGTCCCTAAGGTCCTTTCTCTTTTAATTATGAAAGTCGAATCCTTGATTATATATTTGAGTAAGTCGTTTTTCGATATATCGTTATTTTTTTACATATTTCAAGTAATAAGCGCGCTTATATTAAATAATATAAACTTTTCCGTATCGATTTAGCTGTCCTGATAACAGGTTTTCGTTTTAATCTTGGTATTCTTTTATCTATACGTTTAATTCTAACTATTTGTACCGCTGTCGCCGTTTCTTTTACGATTTAGAAAGTAACTTATCCTTTGTAAGTTCCTTCTATCCGTTATGCTCTTTTAGTTATTAAGTTATTATTGGTCCTGTGGTAAGAGTCCGTTATTTTTAAATAACTGCTTAAAATAGCTTTTTCGCTTTGTATAATCCTTGTTATACTTTCTTAAGGGAGTTATGATTATCTTTAACCTTAATAATGTTAATTAATCGATTATTATCGCTTTGGTTATTTCGGGAGGGTCCTTAAGGAACCGGTATCCAGGTGTTCTGTCGTAGCCTTTTTGGTATTTTGCATTAGTAGGCCTTATGTTCCATCTTATTGCAGTTAAAACGTTTAATAGTACGGGGGTTGCGTTGCTGGAATATGCCTAGTTCTATGGGTTTTGATGCCGTTCCATGGGATGTGTTGGTTTTTCGTGGCGTGCTGGTGTTAGGGGGGTATTTTGGCTTGTTATTTTGCCAGTCCTTAAAGTGTCGAATCCTCTCAGCGTACTGCTGGTCGTCGATTTTGACTGCTATAGCGATATAATCCACCAATTTTTCGGGGCGTTTATTCTTAAATAGTTCTTTTTATACGTTTTCTTTTAAGCTGTTATAAAACGTAATTATTAATAACTTTTATCTTTTATTAATTTTCGAAATTAGTTAAATAAAGAAGTTACTGTATTTAAAAGCGGACCTTTTTTACTTTAGATTCTTAATTTTGTTTTTAGCTTTAATCTTTTCGTTTATTATTTCGAATACCTTTTTTATTTTTTCCTTAAATCTTTCGTAATCGTTATAAGTAATTATAGTTTCCGCGGACTTTTATTAAGGGGGTTTAATAACCCACTTACGAAAAGTAAGCTTAAACCATATGGCCGCGTTTCCGGTTAATTGTTTTATCACGAACTAAACTCGAAAGATAAGTATTATAAGTTTGATTAAGAAGTATTTAAAGTAAGCACGGCATTCTGTAAGAAACTGTTATAGCTTGGTGGTGGTTCCGTCGAAAGAGGTAAGCTTAATAAATTTTAAAACCTCCCCGGCCTCTTTATCATAGGCCGTTTAAATAGGTTATGCTAGTTGGGCTAGTTGATGCGGTTAATCGGACTGTTCCATATTTATTTATTTTTTAACTTAATTTTCTAGGGTTTTAATTAGTTGCGAATTTTTTTAATCGTATTGGTAAGCTCGATCTTGTCGTTGGTAAATTGCGTAATTGCGTTAGTTAACCAGTTAAGTCGTCGTAAGGCCTTTTTCTAGGAAAAACTAAGTTAAGTCTTCTTATTGTCGGAATCTATAAGGTTATTTTCGGGGATCTAAAAGGTACCTTTAAAAACGGACTGCTTACTGAACGATATAATATCAGGGATATTGCTCAGAGTTTGATAATACTGTTAAATAAGAGCTTATAACGTATAACGGTTAAAAGATTTAACCAATTATTAAACCTAGTCGTACGGTTTATGTTGGCAATAATGTCGTGGGAAACTAAGTAATAAGGTGTTTAATAATTACGTCTGATAATAGCAGATTGTTAAAGGTAATCTGAGTAACCAAGTTGTATTACAAGCTGGTAATTCATTTAAACTGCGATAATAAGCTTATATATCCTTATTTTAGATGTCCTTAAATAAGATAAATCCATCCTTATCTATATCGTATAAGTGTATAAATGTCTTTGGATAAGACGAATCCATTCGTATCTATGTTATGTAAATGCATAAATGTCTTTGGATGAGACGAATTCATTCTTATTCATATCACGTGACTCCGTTCGGCAACTGTTCTAATCTCGTCCCGACCGTGTGCCCAAGTAGGTAAGGTGTTAGTTCGTAACACCTAGCCTTTATAACTTTCCGGCCCGCGGCTAAAATATTTTCGCATTCCTAGCCATCCCTTTTAATCCGAAATGAATATTCTTTAATAAACCAGAAATTACGAAACAAAAAGTATAAACGTTCGAGGATTTCCGTACGGGAATTTTGAATAACATAACGCGCATAAAATTCGCGTTAAAAGGAAACACGGTACCTAATCAAAAACAAATCTCGAAAAAGAAATATTAACGTTTTATATAATGTTTCTCGATCGGCGGAGTTCGCCCGCAAGTTATGGGTTATAATATTTACCCTTTTAATTAAATACTTTTTATATTTTCTCCTTAGATTTTGTAAAAGTTAAATTTAATATTAAAATTAAATCCTTAAGTACCTGATTTAATACTACAAGACGTAATATCTAATCGAAGTAAAAGGTTTTTTACCGTAATTACTTTAACCGGCCCCATAAAAAAGAACGGATAATATCAGTATTAACCGTTTAATATAACTAATATCGTTATAACGTATAACATACGAAAGGTATAAATAAACCTAGGCTTTTTAAAAAAAACGGCAATAACTTTGGAATCTTTTATCGATAGGAATTATATCGTTTGACGGTCTGTTATTATTAATGATCGGGTCGAAAAAATCGTTACCTTATGGAATGGTATCCGCAATAAAGATATAGCCGGCCTTATAATTAACTGATAAAAAAATTTCCTTTAAAATATTTTAATTAAGATTACGTCATTTAAAAAGTAATATACGTAAGTTATTTTCCCGAATTAAAAGATAAAATACTTACGAATTATCTATTAAGTTATTTATGTTACCAGATAACGTATTATTAACAAATTACGATAAAGGATTTTCGTTAAATAAAACTTTATTTATTAACGCGTCTTAATTAAAACCCCGTAATATTTTCCCTATTCATTTAACGTAATTAAAATATTTCGAAACCATATTATGCGCGATAATTTCGAATTTAACGACGGTTAACCGGAAATATATATATTCAATAAATTTGGTAAGCTAAACTTTCGAAAAAAGATTTTCCATCTATTTATTTTTAATAATTCCGCATACGCCAAATGCTTCTTTTACGAATGATCCGCATCGGTTAGGTAATTCTTATAAAAATAACGCAAATATGTTAACATTATGCATATAAACGATAAAAGGCTCGAAGAGGTGAAATTTCGGCGATTTCTAATATAATTACGTTATCCTATTTAAGAATTAACAATCCGCCTTTAAAATTGCTTACGTTATATACATTCCTTCGATATTATCAGCTTAATAAATACGTATAAATATAAGCAAGAAGTTTATTTATATATAAAACAAGGTAAAAACGGGAAGAAGTTATCGTTTTTATTATATAGGTCGCTTATTTCGGCTTAACTAGCCTGTATTTTCCGGATATAACTAATTATTTTCTAATCTTTATAAATAAAATGAAGGCGATTCGAAAACAGGTAAGATTATTCTTTTTTAAACCCATATATTTCCTAAAAAAACTTTCGATAAATGTTATAAGTACCGTCGATGGTGTCTTCATTTTGGTTAATTATACTTAATGAAATCGAACGGCGTTTATTATACGGTAAACGTTTTAATTTAAAAAAGCTTAGAAACTTTTACTTATTTCGCTTATAAAACGTATTAACAAAAATAAAAAATAAACTTCGGATAGTATTAATTACGAACTAACGGAAAATATTTAATAGTATTTAATATTATTATAACGTTTCGTAAAATTAGTTTATTTTATAATATTGATTAATACGGAATATGAATTATTTTAAGCTTTTTTTTAAGGATACAGTTATAACGATGGCTAAGGGTGGTAATAAGGTTCCGTATAACGGCATTATATCGAAACGTTATATTACGAATATAATTTTGAACGTTAAAGTTATCGTATTAAAATATAATATTATTTTATCGTACCTGGTTATAAAGCTCAGCTTATCCTAATTAGAACGGTATTATTATAAAGAAAGTAACGTAATTACTTTTGCTGCCTTTAATAACGGGGTAACGTTTTTTTTTAAAGTAAAATAATTTTCGTAAATACCTAGCCCCCTTAATATATTAATTTTATCTTGTAATAAACCCGAGGTTAATAAAAACCTGCCTAATAAATAAGTTAAATAACTGCCTTTAATCTTGGAAACGATCTTAACCATGATAGTTAAAACTATAAGAAAAAGAAATATAAAAACGTCCGGCTTGTTGTTATTACGAAACCGCTTCGTTTTTCGCTTCGCGTTATACGATTGCCATTTTTTCCTCAGGTATATAATTACCTAATTTAAAAGCTTAAATTAATTAAGAATTAAAGTATTTATAAATTATTAACCTTCGTTTAAGGTAATATAAATTATTTTCATATTAAGTAATAAATCTTTTAACAGGTAACGGAATTTAGGCTTTTTTATAAAAGTTATAAGCTTTCCGTATAACGTATTATGGTATTTGCTAATAATAAGGTTTTGATTAGTAGGAAAAATGAATTCCTGTTAATTTTCGCAATTTAATAACTTATCGCGTATTCGGTTTTTTTTTAATATATTAATTAATCGGTTAATCCGGGCGGTCGAACTATGAATTCGGTAATTATTATTACAAAGAACCTAACCGCGGATAAAACTTTCGAATCCTATATCCATCCGTCGTTGTTGCCAAAATGCTAACGTACGTTTACGTATATCTTGTTTTATTAGGTTCGCGTAATAAAATTCAGAGAATTCGGTTTCGTCGTATTTTAAAAAGGGCGAAAATAACGCGACGTATTCGAGGTATAACTAATAAATACGTTAGTATCTAAAAATAGCAAACGGATCTTAATTAGGATTAAAGTGGTATTAATAATAAGTCATAATTAAGGAAATCGTACAAATATATATATATTTATAAGAAACGTCTTATTATTAAGTTATTACAGATTTCCGTTTTTTTTAACAATAAAATTTATAGAACGAATCCCTTTTTCGTATAACTACAACTCAGGCCTCGCTGGCTCGTTACGGGGATTTAGGGTTTAATTGATTGATTTTTAGCGTTATGGAGCGGTACTTGAGTGACTTCGAAGAAAATGGAGAACGAGCCAGGGAGGCCTGAGCTAGCTGAGATAAGGTACGTGAATATATACAACTATTAGCTGCGAAAAGCAGCAGAAAGTGTCAGCTAGCTGGGGGGTGCGTAGCGCACCCCATATACGGAAAGGTCACCTACTAATCGGCCCATACATGTTCCGTGGCTAAGCTACTTAACGCTGTACGCGTGCAACAGTACACGTATCTAGCATAATACAACAACATAACTGATGTCCCCTATATCTGACAGAAAGGGACCTGATCAAAGTGGATTATATACTTACGGGTGACATGCTAGCTAATGAACTGACTAAAGCCTTATTACGAAAAGCTTTTAGGCATTTTAAAAAGCAGTTAGGATTAATAGATATTACCGAAGCCCTGGATTAGCGGAGGAAAGCTTTAAGGGTCATTTTAGACGAGGAATTAGTTGATCAGGAGAATTCAATCGCCGGAGGAGAGGTGGAATGGACAGCTGTGGCTTTAGGGAATGATGAAGTACGGTGATTAACGCCGTAAATGCTTCAAGGCGTTAAGGGGGTGTGTCAGCTAGCTGGGGGGTGCGTAGCGCACCCCATATACGGAAAGGTCACCTACTGATCGGCCCATATGTGTTCCGGAGCTAAGCTACTTAAAGTTATATGAGTGTAACAGCACCTGCAACTGACCTAATATAATAACACAACTGATATCCCCTATATCTGACATTAGCTATCTTAGGCCTCGCTGGCTCGTTTTCTAAATTACTGATATATTACGCTAAAAATTGACCAATTAAATCCCAAATCCCCGTAACGAGCCAGCGAGGCCTGAGTTGGAGTTGTGCGAAAAGAGGGTCCGTTTTACGCGTTCTTATTAATATTATTAACTTTCTTTTTATTTCTTTTTAAAATGTAAATATTTAAATAAAAAGAAAGAATTACGTAACCAAATTAAAGTCGATAGGTATAAAATTTTATATACGCGTCGACCATAAGCTAATATACGTATAGAGATTTTTTCAATTTTTTCAGATAATAATTATAATTAATATAGCTAGGTTTAAATCTGGGAAATAGGCGACGGTAACGCTCTCATAGTTGCGACGTAATAACTACCGGTCGCATTATCGTATACCGGGTTTCCTAAATATATTTTATATGAGAAAAGCTTATATAGTAATTTTTTCGGCCATACGAGTTATAATTATTACCTTATAACCTTAAGAAGATTTTAAACTTAATTAACTAAAACGTTTTTATAGTTATAACATAATAATTATAACTCGTACGGATAAAAACATAACTTAATAAGCTTTTCTTATATTAACTTACCCTTAAAAAAGCTTATAGTAAAATATTACGACCAGTAGTTATTACGTCGTAATAAAAAAGGCGGTCCGGTTAATTAAGTCCGGACTTTTTTTATGGTTACGACGTAATAACTATTACTTTTAACATTTTGATATAAACCTTTTACGGTAATTCAGTATAGAAAAAGCCCGTCCAGCTATTTTTTTAGCCGTACGGGTTGTAGTTGTTACGTAGCAACTATAAGGGCGTTCCGAATTAAAGGTTTGCTTAAAACGGAACTTTTAGCCATTTTTTCGCACGGGTTTTATTAATTGCGTCCTGATTAAAATTAAATGTATATAGGAAAATAAAGATTTTAATTTTGTATTAACTTTTCGTAATTACAAAATAAGTAACCTTAGATTAAAGTTATTTTTAAAAATTCGAATTAAAAGTTTTTAAAGATTTGTATGAGAATGCCTAGAACGGAGCTAAAAAAATCACAACTTGCTATCAAGCCCTATTTTGAGGTTTATGTTTTTTGTGGGTTTTATATGGGTCTTTTATGGGTCGGTACTTAAAGCTACTAGTTTTTGGAAAGCCCTAGCCATAGCTGCGCCGCAGGCGCAGCCACAACCTCAAAAATAGGGCCTGATCTTGATGAGGTAAGCCTTACACTGCTAAAATCAACGCTCCAAGATTCCGGCTGTCTAGTATTTCTGGTACTTCCACGAACTACGTTAGCAGGTAAAGAGCATGCCAGAGAACCTCACCAGCACCGGACGGCAATCCATTCTGGTTATAGATATGGCGGTCCTAGACGAGACTGGCCTGGAGACTGGCGCCCACCAATGTTGCATCACGTGATGAAGAATGATCAGGGTCGTACGATATGTCGTCTCCGTCCTCACCATGTACTTACCACTATGTCTTCGCAAACAGACATGAACCAGGAACGCAAAGTAGGCGCATAGTATGCCGTCTGTCTCACTTCCGAAGCCTTCGGCCGAGCCCGCATTAAGGAGTTCATCGATGCCGCACAGGGCTGACGGGGCCGGCCACAGTGTGGGTACATGCTGCGTCGAAGTCATTCATTGTCGGGGCCGGAGCTCGAGTTCCAAATGACGCGAGGCTCGGAAAAAGAAAGGCCGACAGATAGTAAGACTCGACAATGCAAGGAAAGAGCCACGCTCGAGAGGCGCAAGGCATTCCTGGACGCCGCCTGCTTTGAAAAAGTCGTCATGAGAAATCCCACCTACATGGACGTGACAGCTAGGAATGGGAGCCACAATAATGTTGTACTGGGTTAACGTTAGAAAGTGGGGAAGACGGAACGGAACCACTGAGGGAATTCCTTTTACCTGGATCCATCTTGCGTTGGGTGAAAGAAATAGACTTCAAAGGGACATGAAGCCTCAGTAATGGCTTCCGCATATCTGCAAGGCACATGGATACGGGAAAGGCCCACACTATTCACGGCGTCGGTTTGCATATGTGCCAATATGTGATGTGACGTGACTTATTGGCTGATCACCTGTTAAAAGACGAGCTGAGGCCATGGAACTCTCACCATCTGATTTGGGGGGGTGAAGAATGGAACTATGAACAGAATGTGGTATTAGAGAACGGTCTAGGGCTGCACGCCAGAATTCGCAATTAAAACGCCTATTTGACCGCAGGTAGGACTGTTTCCTCTGCCATCCCAATATAAACCCTAGAGTGCCCTTGTATCCTCAATGTGAAATATGCTATACCCTATGTCCCTGTGCCGGTTTCATGCTCTATATCGCCGAAAAAGACAAGCCCAAAAACCCATGTCATGATCATCGTAAAACCGCTGTCAATGAATGTGACGATGGCACGGAACTCGGAGTTCTCCTGCATCTACAACACCAAAGCCGCAAGCATCCCGATGCCGATCATGCCAAGGCCGACGCCGGGTCTGACGGCAGCATCCGGTTCGTCCTGTTCGTCCGAAGCACTAGCAGTCTCGGAGGCTATGGCGTCGGACACTAGGTCGGAGGCCGAGGCGACGGCGCTCGGCTCCGGGTTATTCTCGACGTTGCTGCAGATCTGGGGGGCGAGGGCGGTAGCACCTGTGGGAAGGTGATATCCATGTCAGCAAACGGGATGTCTCAAAAAGCCATACATCATAGACGAGAAGGCGGCAATGCGTAAGGTAGGTGGGAATGACTTACTGGAGATCTGGTCTTCGGAGCACTGACCCGAGAGCAAAACACAGGCGCCGATGGATGTAATGAAGCTCTGCCTGTTTGGGCCGCAGATGCACTCGAAGTCCGTAGGTTCGCAGCCGGCGGAGTCGGCGGCTGAGCCGAGACAGTCGATGGCGCAGGTGGGCAGCTGGGCGACGAGTTCCGGCAGAGAGTCGGACGTGGTGTTCTGGGCCACGGCCGTGGCGGCGGCGAAGAGGGATAGTGCGACGCTTCTGAACTGCATGATTCCGACTGACGCTGGGCTGTTCTAGATCGACGGGGATGGATGGATCTTCGTTGGATTTGAATATATTTATGTAGCTGGATCGTCGATTCTGTTTCTTATCGATCGGCCAAGGTTGGTTTAAGTGTCAAAGGAAATGATTTCGTCTTCTCGCGTTGACCGGCCCAGGTGAGACGAAGTACCCAAGGAAATGAGCGAGCGATTATATGAGGTGAATCCGTTATTCGGCTGGTATGAAAGGCGAACAGGATTGAGGTGATGAATCGAGGCAAACAAAGCTAGCAGAGCAAGCAAGCAAGAAAGGGAGCAATCAGGAACAATCGGCAAAAAGCTGGATTGAATGATGAATATGGATTGAGCAAATGAACCACGGGAAAATGAATAAACGAAGGAAAGAAAAGAAGAGTCCTCTCAAATATTTCCACCCATATACAAGGACCGGAGTACCTTCCTTATTACGCAACCTCTCGATCACCATTACTTGCGATACGGTAGGTATGGGACGAAAGAAAGAGAGCATGGCAACTACATACAGCCGCGCGTCAGGAAGGCTGTGCAGAGTCGGGAGGTCTCGGCCCTCTCGGTACCATGTCACTGCCGACTGGGTGATGTTTAGATGTGATCTAAGTGGAGAAGGTGGTTGGATAGATTCGATAAAAAATGGGGATTCCCTGCCTCGTATCTTGAATCGTATTCGAGACGTAGGTTGTATGGTGGCTTTTGTGGGTCCTCTCGTCCCTTCTTGGTCCCTGAAATGGTACAGATAATAGGAAGATCTACTTAAGTAGCAGCCTAAAACATGACATCAGATCCGCTCGTTTTAGATATTTTGCGTCACTACTTGGCGTCTCGGCTACAAGTCCCCCTCAATTGTCAATCCATCTCGCCCTCAAGGTCATCTACTACCCCTCCACCCAGGTTACGAATAAGCTCAGAGTTGCAGCCAGGAATAAAGAAATGCATGTCAGATGCTGCATATAAATCACCAATGTGTATGTGACTGTGGAGCAGCATAGCAAAGTAAGTTCCCTTCTGACAATACGAGTATTGTCGTCTACGCCACCTCGAAAAGTCTGGACAATGGGGACCATGAGGTGATCCCCTAACCACAGACCCCAAAGCGGGGGGCGGTTCCCTATCAATCCCGTTGTGCAATGACTGGCAGCTGTATTCGTAAGCGCTCTTGTCCTACGTCTTATCTCCGATTGAAGCCGACCTTCCAAAACAGTCCGCCTCTCACGGAGGAGACAGAACCTGAGCAGTCGATGGCTTGCTCACGTGCTGGGCTGTGACTTCCGGAATATTGAATGCAACCGGTGACTCGCCTCGACTAATGTTTTCTTGCTCCAGCTCGTGCAGTCCCCTGCCTCAGATAATAGAAACATTGTTAGAAGACATGGGCCGATCATCCGATCTCCCTAGTTTACGATCTCACGTTGTCCTCGCTCTGACCACCGGGGACGTGTTGCGGCATTTAGACGATGCGTGGCTGTGTTGATAGATTCGATGACGGATCTTAAGAGACAGGGAAATGAACTGTGGAAGCGTAGCGAGAGGCATGCTTGGCCCTACTTATTCGTTTGCAGACACACACACATTCGGCTTTTGAAGAGTCGGTGGTCTCCAAAGGCTGGCCAGTCTGGCTTCCTGTATCTTCTGCTCTCATAAGTGGACATACACGTACTTAACCTCGATTGTATAAACGTCAAGCAAATCGTCTGCGGAGTAGCGACGTTGATAGGTATGATCGACGCTCGTACCGGCCGATAACGCACGGAACGAACCCGGTCAGCCTATCCACTCAATCAAACCAAGTAATGTTGCTGCCTGATTTGAGGTAGGCAATTTTACCAAATACACCAACCCTTGTTGAAGACTGCCCTGCCACCCCTGAAAGTTCTAGGCATGCTCGCATGCCAGACAATACCGCCGGAAACATCATTTGGGTTAGTTCTCACGGATGTGTTACAGTTCAACCAACCTGATGACTTCTATGCGATGACACGCAGGAGTCCTGGTCAGCAAAACAACCTCCCCGTGCATTTTGTATTATCCAAGCATGACACCACCTGGTCACAGCATCACACCTAGAAGCTTGAACCCGCCGGGACAGAAATACTGGAATATCTGTTGGGGGTCATACTTCCTCGAGACCGCCCTCATGAACTCGACGTTCTCGAGGCCGTAACTCCGCAGTACGTCCTGGCTCTCGTCCGCGTAGTTCAGGTACAGCCACTCCAGAATGCCGCCATTAATGGTAGCCGTGTACTCGTCGACGGCCCGAATGCAGGCTTTCACCCTCGGGTACGCGAACTCTCTTTGGTCCAGAGTCTTTACCATGGTGCTCGTCTGCAGGAGAATGCCGTCGGAGGTATTGCGCTCGAGGCCCAGAACATTGCCGCCGGCTGCGACGGCGTGTCGGGCGAAGGCCAGCGGCAGCGGCTGGAAGATGCATTGTATGATGAAGCTGAAGTCGGGGACGTAGGACTTGAGCTCCTCGACGAGCCCGTCGTGTACCTCTGCGGCTTTGGGCATGATGCGCTCGTCGATTTTAACCGTGAGAGTAAACCACGTGTCGCTTTTCGGTCTAGTCAGATCTTTATGACGATTAAGGCTGGGTATCGTTAGGTATGACTTACTAACGATCATTAGGCAGAGCTGTATCGAGTCCCATTTCCAACATAAACTTGATTCCAGTTGTAGCAACTTAGACCATTCCGCCAATGCCATAGAGTTTTCTACCGCTCGAGTCTCTACCAAGGCCGCCCCGACGACGATGTCTTTCACCAAGGGTGTGTGACTGATGACAGTAATAATACTACTGTCAGGATTCTCCACCACTCTCTTGGTGAAATATCCCGTTATCCGGATAGCATCTGGTATACACTCGTTCGGGCTCGCCGTGGAACCGCCCCAAACACTCTGGCATGGGATAGTGCTCATCGTGAAACCGACCACGATCCCGAAGTTATTGGACCCACCCTTCAGAGCTCGGAAGAGGTCCGCATGGGTGTTCCGGTCCGCGGTCCCGATGAGGCCGTCCGCTAGTACGACTTCGAGCGCGACGACGTTATCGCAGGCGAAGCCCTTGCGCGCCGTCATCCAGGTATTGCCTCCCCTGAGCAGGAGACCGGCGACGACGCGACCGTGCTTCTGGACTTTCACGTATACATGCTTCCACCGGACGCCGGGGCCGAAGCTCACGGCCTCGGAGGCGCTGCCGAATCGCACGCTGTTCAGCAGACTTAGGTCAATGGTCACCCCGCCGTGGATGTTGTTCGACCCGGCCAGGGGGCGTGGCCGCCGCTGCGGATGGCGAATTTCTCATCCGCGGTCACCAAGGCTCTGAGAGCTGTGGATAACTGGGAATTAGATGTGGGACGGGTGATACATGCTGGCTTCAACTTGGCGGTGTTGGAGAAGTAGGATTCCTCGCAGGTGTTGTAATCGGAGTCGGAGGGGAGTAAGATTTGCGACTGTAAGCCGGCTCTGATGAGACATGTAGCCTGGGGACAGAATTCTTTCTGGACGACGCTTGCCATGCTGATTTAGCCTGATCTCCTGATACGTTTGGATGAGCCATTTCTAACGAAGGCAGGGCGTTGAATGCCGGACGACAGACATACATAGCGACATAACCGTGATTGTCTATTATATTAAGTTCGTATTTCCGGGACCTTCCTGTTGCTTGAACCAACGGGGTGCTTAAAGGGGCTGCGTCCGGCTCAGTTTCAGGGACGCAAGTACTCTGTCATTCGTTGGTGGCATTTTCGCTGGCTGCATGAGATATAACAGCCGATCCAGCATATGCGATGCAACGTGTAGGAGTCCAACCCCGCACTGCATCGCAGCCCCGGAAAAATGGAGGGCGCGGTTTTCTCTGCCTACAGCTCAGTTGCCAACTCGAGAATACGGCCAAGCCGCAGAGCCGTTCGTTCCCTTCTCCACCATAGCAGCGCGCGGGATGCCTCCGTATACAAGAAGAGCCAGAGCTACAGTAGCAGGTAGCTCGGAGCCGCTTCTCGATAGCGACAACCCCGACGCCATCCTTCGCCGGTCGCGTGCGCCGAAAGCGACAAAGGCGGAAGCCCCCACTCGTGTCGCTGTTGCGCCCGACCGAGATTTGCACGATCGTCATCAGCTCCTCGATAACAATCTAGACCCAGAAGCAGCCGAACCGCCTAGCCTTCCGGACAGCGACCCGTGGGCGCCTTATTACGAGAGTATTGGCCCTCGATCCGCTCATTACAGTTCCGGCTTGGAGGACTCTTCTGCCTCGAATTCAGAAAAGGATTCTTTGGCGGCTTTGTACAAGAGAATTGGTTACCTGCCCCCGCTTGACGAACAGACCCTCGACCTTCTGGACCAGGTGCTGGCCAATCCTAGCATGGGTCGGAGCGGTGGTCGGATTAGCCCGTCTGAGCAAGAAGACTTTCGCTTTGGGCTCGAGGATCGGAATGTTGCCTTACAGCCTTACCGTGATGCATATGTCGATCATATCGAGTCGCTTTCGTCTAGTCTTTCTGTGGAGTCGAACAAGAAGAGCGGCGTAATACGCACGTGGGAGCTTGACCTGCAAAAGGCCCGCGATGATAACTTTGAACCAATCTTTCAGCGCACCGTGATGATGTCAATGATCAATCGGCATTGCTTTATTTACAACCAAGAGGACGACGGCAGCCGCAGTAACCCGCTCATCCTAGACTTTGCCGTAGAAGATGCCTGGAAGTGCCCGCCTATGCCGTCTCGGGCCCTAAACAATCCGCAGCCTCGGTGCCTCAGCCAGCCGAAGCCCGATCTTGCTATCGCCTTCCGCCAATATGCTATCTTTCAAGACGAAATCTGGCCAGAACTCCCCCAAGCGACCAAAAACCTAGTTTGCTACGAAGGGCAAAAGCAAGCTATAGGAAAGGAGGCTCGCGTTTTCCACTTTGTAACTGTCGAGGCGAAAAATAAATTCAAAACTCCCGACGACGAAATCGGTCTTTTACAGAGCCTGAATAACGCCAGTCAATCGCTGCATAACATGTACGAGTTCTTCCGTGAGGCAGGCGACACACACGTCCGTGTCTTCTTCGATAAAGTCCGGGTTTTCTCGGCCGTGTCGACAAGCAACGGCATCAAGATCCGCATTCACCGGGCTTGCCCTACCAAAAACGCGATTCTTGCCGAGGATGCCCGTCCCGAAGCCGAAACCGCGTCAGGAAAACAGCCCAATAACCAGGTGCCCGCGAGAAGATCCATCGTCCCAGACTACCCGTTGCAGTTCTTATATGACGACTTTTTCGAGGCCAGCAGTGCGACTGCGGACTTTACGCGAGAAAACGTCGTTGGCATTTTCGAGAAAATCATTGTCAGCTACGGCATCGGTGAACTCCGGGGTCACTTGCGGGCGGCAGCGCAGGCATTCGAGACAAAGTGCGTCGAATACGAAGAAAAAAACAACAACATGCGACTAGGACGCGACATCGGTTATTATATGCATGGATTGCCTCTTCCGCCGCGCGGGGCTACCCCTTCGCTTCCCGCCCCTTCGGTCCACCCCAGCCAGGTTAGCTTGTCGACGCAGGCAGCGCTCGGGGGGCTTGGCCAAGTGGGACTCGGCGCTCAGGAGAAGGCCGGCCCTTCGCGGGTCGAACCCCTGTCGCGCCAACCGGTCAGGAAAAGGCGGCGTCACGATTAGCGGCTGTACGGGCAGACGGACGGATGACGGAGAACGGGGCGGAAGGTGGATCTCTCTTTAACCTTGTCTTACGGTGTTGTTTCCCGTACATTAAGGAGGAAGTTGGGTATAGATACGCTTGTTAACCCCCTTAGGGCTAAGCAGAACTTCACCCCGTTCATGTCGAAACGGTATTTAGTGGTATTATGGTACCATCGGTAGAACGAGCGACCTCGGATTCCTCCCCTGCCGCCCATGTCTGCCAAGCCGCCTCTGGTGCTCATCATCGGCGCAGGCTCGCGGGGTCGCATCTACGAGCGGTGCGCGCGGCAGTCGAGCAACGAGATAATAGCGGCGGTCGCCGAGCCTGACGACTTCAAGTGGCAGCAGCTCGGGCGAAACACTGCGTTGGTGCCAGGTTCATACTTAATGGGTGTGGCTGGTCTCGTCCACACCCTAAGCCACAGTTAATGTCTGGCCCTGATATCCAACCATAATCCCAATACTACGCTGTGTCTAACAGACATACTTTTAAAATCACGCTTTTCAGGTGTACGCCACCGTGTCTTAGGTCTTTACTGATGTGTTACAACACATTCATCCTCGGTAGATTTCTGTGTACATAAGTAATACGTCATTTAATTTAGGGAATAATGTAATATTCTGCTGCGTTCTGGCGATTATACAGGCTATGCGATATGCGGGCTTACGCAGGACTTGGCGGAGAGATAGCTTTGTCCGTTCCCCGCTCCTCCACATCTCCACCTCATTCCATCGTTCATCTCGTTCTGTTTCACCTACTATTCCTGATATACCACTGCTCATGTCGGCGAAAGATAAAGAGCTATCATGCGTCTTCTAGAATGTCAACAAGATGGAGGAATTCGCTTGACGAAGGATTGTGGTGATGACATCCCCCCCTATGCGATACTCTCTCATACCTGGGGAGACGACGAGGAAGAAGTCACTTTCAGCGATGCGACGAATGGTACAGGAAAAAACAAGCAAGGCTATCGGAAGATTGAATTCTGCAAAAAACAGGCAGCTTCGGATGGCCTGCGGTATTTCTGGGTAGACACTTGTTGTATTGACAAGTCGAACAGTACCGAATTATCCGAGGCGATCAACTCTATGTTTCGCTGGTATCGGAATGCGACCCAATGCTATGTCTTTCTGTCTGATGTTTCTACGGCCGGACAGGCCCACCAACCATTCTCAATAACATGCGACTTAGCATTCCGGGAAAGCAGATGGTTCTCTCGAGGATGGACCCTTCAGGAACTTCTGGCTCCGATTTCTGTGAAGTTCTTCTCCATGGAAGGCCAGCAACTTGGTGACAAGAATTCACTCCAGCGACAAATTCACGAGAGAACAGGAATTCCTACCCGGGCTCTTCAAGGCTTCTCGCATACTGATTTCAGTGTCAATGAACGAATGTCTTGGTCGAATGGCCGTGAGACAAAGCGTAAAGAAGACATGGTCTACTCGTTATTTGGAATATTTGGAGTTTTTCTGCCGCCTATTTACGGTGAAGGTTTCGAGCATGCCTTGAGCCGGCTTCAAAAAGAGATCAGCAATCCTTCGGGCTCAGAGTGTTCCCAGCCATCTTTCAACGGCAACATCAATAGAGTTACCAGACTTAGGGGCAGTGGCGCCGACGTTACCTTGTTTAGTGGGTTAGAATGTAACCTATATAGCAATGGTCATAGAGCAGGACGAACGCAAGGAATTGTTATCTGCTTCAAATGTTCGTGTGCTAATACTAATGTCGTAACGAGACCAAGAGATGTTTAGCTAATAGAACGTCAAATTAGGTAAATTACCCGGCCATTACTCAAACGAACATTGCTATACATGTACGTCATAACGCCCATCTATATAGTATACTTCTCAACTAATCAGGTGACCAATACGGCCACTACGCTAAGGACCATTGCTCCATGTGTAAGTTGACTGGCGTAGGTGAAATTCAGAGCTAACTGGATTGACTAGGCGGCGACTACGGCCACGATGCTGATGATGATCACTGCTATAAATGTAAGTTAAGGAAGCTATCTGAAATCAAAAGCTAATTCTCTTAATCAGGCGGTGACTACGGCCATTACTCTAATGATGTCCATTGCTACCGATGTAAGTGTAGTTCTTACATTTGAGTATTTGGCGGCCGTAACCTGTTATCCAGGCGGACGCTATGGTCATTTTGCACGAGACTGCCAGCGATGATATGAAAGCCCCCTCGAGAACCATTATATTTGGCTAGGCATTATTGCCAGCGAATTTCTGAAGAGTCCATTTGCGCACCGCTCCGAAACCAACGCGTGCACGAAAGACAGGTGGTAGAGTCCATTTAGAAACAGGGGCAGAGTTTTTCTGGTTCCGGGCCGGTAATCGCGCACTTCTAATCCGGTATATAAAAAGAAGAGCTGGGAAAACGTGACACTTGAGTTTGGAAGCAGCGCGAGGCCGGAAAAGTTGATATTTGGCGCTCACTTATATCATCTAGGAGCTTATCATGTTCAACGGCAACAACACTGCGGGTAACATATACTTGTCTCTCAAGCGAGCTTAGAACGGATAGCACTTGTTTTGTGACTACGTATGCTGCTAAGAATGCTCTCATGATGCCTTGTGGTCATACTGCACATACACTGTATGGGATGGTGTAAGCCCCAACAGCAGGAGTCGGAGGGTTTGTTCTAATCCTGCAGTTGACTGACCCGCCGGCCCTCAGTCGCAGTCCAATAACTACTATAGTTTAGTTACTGACAACATCAGGTGCTTAACCAGGGTTGGGTGGTTGACCTCTGACGCGGGGATGTCCATCAAATTGGGAAGGTTGATGGCAATAGGTGGGGTAACATCGCGCGATTAAATATAGTCAGCCCAGCGTCTCGCATTTCGAGAGCAGCTGTAAAATTTCAGGTGACTATCCTTATCAACAACTGCAGATCGATTCTATAGGTTGCCGCGGTACCAGGCCATCTATACTCGGACACACAGCTATCACCTCCTGCGTCGAAAGTCGGCCTGTTCAATGCTCTCGCTGATATGATACGAGCAGATCTCAATTTAGATGCTGTATTGATATGGGTCAAGTGATGCAGCAGTAATCAGGGATGGATTCAAGAATGATCGCGATAGTTGCCGTTCGCGGCGAGTCGAACTGATGAACTATGAAACAGAGTCTCAGGGAGCCCTGCTGTTTTCTTTCACACCTATCATGTGGTGCTATGAAGACGTGCGGTGGGTGAAGGTCTCCAGGATGACCTCCTATTTTATAAATAGGAGTATTTGATACAGCTCGGCGCATCAAGTTGAGATAGCGTGAGCTCAAAGCCCTTGAATCGATTCTGACCGAGAAAGCACATCCACCTACGCCATGGCTCGTTTAGCTCTGCAATCCCTGGCTACAGCCTTGTTATGCCTCACCCCGAGGATCTCTGCAACCCCGATTCCCGAAGCTGAAGAAACCATATATACAAGGCCTATCGGGGTTCCGAACGGAGGGTTCACGACACAGTTTTACGGGCCTACCCCTGACATCCTCACCCTCTCTCTGGAGGCTTTCAGTATCAGCAGCATCAGTAATGTCACTGAAGCCCCGCCATACCTGCCAGAAGATGCAGAGCTGTTCGGCGACCCAGAGCTTGATAAGCGCTTCGTTAAGGGGGCTGACAATCGAGTTCTGTGGACCGACAAGAGGTACCCGTTCGGAACAATGGGGAAAATCCAATGGTCGAACGGCGTATACTGTTCTGGCGCCTTGATCGGCCCTCGCCACGTTGCTACGGCTAAGCACTGCGCGCCCCTGAATAACCAAGGTGTCAGCCTTCGCTTCATGCCAGCCTACTATGACGGCGAGACGTCTCCGGGCGCGTACGTCACGACCATTATCCATCTCCCTGGGTACTCGGTTAACGACCCCAGACCGGACTCCTGCGACATCAAGGAGGACTGGGCCATCTTTATTCTCGACCAGCGCCTGGGAGAGCAGCATGGATATCTTGGCGCTAAGCTCATCGACGGGTCCGTCATCAACAAGCCAACGTCGCTACATCTCGGATATCCCGGAGACTTGGCCAATGGCCAGAGACCGTATAGGCAAGATCGCATCACGGTACGGAACAGATTCGACTGTGGCTCCACCGGCGGTCTTGTCACCGACGCTGATGTCGCTGGCGGTATGAGCGGCGGGCCGATTGTAAGCCATTTCCAAAGTTACTTGACCCCTATTTCCCCGTCTAGGATAATCCTTTTAAGTGGGGAACCTCTGAACGGCCGCCCCTCTGAACGATTTGCATCCCTCTTTTTTACTACCGCGCTTCCCGAAGATAAAAATCACTGACACTAGACGTCACAGTGGGTAAATGAGAACGGCAATCGATACCAGCTAGGCGTCTTGAGCGCGACTAGTGTTGTCGAGACTGTTTTTGCTGGTGGGAACAACTGGCTGAATGCGGTGATTCATGCTCGCCGGAATTTCCCATGAACGTTGGTCGGGCTGTTCCATGGGCGCGCTTCGTGTCCAAAGAGGAATTGGGATGCTACGATGTGGCGGCTTATAAGGGCGATTATATTGTGTTCACTACATGCTGGATTATGTTTTACTACCTCTCGTCTATATTCGGTATCTCATAGGCAATGCGGTGCTATAGATAGAGGCATCTTAGACACTGAATAAAATTGTCACTTGGCACAGACTATAGTAACAATGGACGTCATAACCAGGCAAGGCATGGTTACTACAAGCATCATTTTTGTGCGAACTGCCAGATTGGACTACTACCGCTGGAAGGGCACCGCGATGCTGTCTGCATAACTCCAATTATAACCGAGGGGTCCTGCCATAAATTTTCCGAGCACACTTAAAAGTAGCCGCAAAAACTTCCTGGTCATGATAACTGTCAGCTAGTCAGGGGTGCGAAGCGCACTCCATATACAGAAAGGCCACCTACTGATCGGAGTATATATGCTCCGTGGCTAAGCTACCTAAAAATTGTACGCGTGTTATAGCACACGTACCTAGTCTATAATACAATAACACAACTGATGCCCCCTATATCTGACAGTGGGCGACGCCCAGAACAGGGGCCACTTGAGCCCCCAGCGTTACGGAGTTTTGTTTCGGCGCAGCCGGTTTCCGCTGAGCCAAATTGCTAATGTATCTCTGTACACCGCCACGACAATGGGAGTGTTGCCTGGTGCGGCGGCGGTGGCGCGCCAAATTGGGGCTGTGCATGTGGAATTTGTAGTGACTTTTGCCTTTCAAGTGAAGGCATGGATGGCTAGGTGTGTCCAGCCTTCTCAGCCTTCCTACTTCCAGTCGTCGGCCAGGCCCCGAATGAAGTCGGGAAACTTGAATGCAGCGGGTCTAGAATAATGTCGTCATCCGCACCGTTGCACGACCCTGTCCAGGCTGCCTTTGACAAGGCAATTTGGGAGTTCAAGGCCGGCCTCAAGAACGAGGCTCTGTATAGAGAAATTCTGAGCACCACCTCTGCCGACCAGGTATACGATCTCACAGATAAGTTACAGGCCGAGAAACCTGGGACGGGCGGGATTCGCAACCTTGCCAAGCTCCAACCCTACCTTGAGCGTCTACAGAGCTACAATGGGGCCATCGACACCTTCGTCCAGGCAAAGCCCGACGTGCTTGCGCTGATATGGGGCCCGATCAAACTGCTCGTTCAGTGGGCTAGTACCCTGGTGACGTCTCTTGACGCCCTAATCAACACAACCGCCGAGATAGGGCTCTTGCTACCTGAGTTTTCCCTCGCGACGAAACTCTTTGAGCGTAATGACATGATCAGAGAGCTGTTGGCGCTATTCTTTCAGGATATCTTGGATTTCTACCTGGTCTCGCTCAAGTTCTTTAGCATGCCGAGTAGGTTGCGACCTTGGACTATGCGAGGCACCGCCCAGTCAATGGTGGAGTCGACGTCGAAGACGCTCAAATTGACCAATGTGTAGGATTTAAAGCTTTCTTCGAAGCTCTGTGGCCGAAGAAGAAGCAACAAATCGACAGCGTCATCAACAGAATAGCGCGGCATGCCACAATGCTCCGGAACGAAGTCCGCCTCGAGCACATCCAGGAGGAACATCATGCACGAGCTCGCGAAATGGAGCATTTTGAGAACCTCGAGCGGTCGACCAGACGAACAGAGTACAGAGTGCTTGAGACTAGCATGGCGCCCACATTCTACGATAAAAAACTTAATTACCTACGCGGCCGGCTTTGCGGAGGGACTGGGAGCTGGCTTCTCAATGACTCCCACATGCGGAAGTGGCTCAATGCTACCGAAGACTCGCCGAATATTATTTGGCTCCGTGGAATACCTGGTGCAGGTGAGAAATCCTAGTAACCGCAAATATTTAGATGTCGATCCTGATTAGCGGTCTACCTCCAGGCAAGACGTTCCTCGCAGCATGTGTTGTTGACGACATTCGCTCCAGTAGTTCCTCTTGCAATCAGGCAATCTTCTCCTTCCTCAGTCACGCATTTCAGCATTCCACCCTGGCTCTCTCGGTCGTCCATTCCCTGATATTCCAACTTGCTCGAGACGACAGCGCACTTCAGGACGTTGTGTGCGAAGTCAGTCGCGAGACTCTCAGCTCCGATCTTGCCGCTGCCACTGATGTGCTGATTAAGATTCTGGCTTGTTCCGGCCCAGTCCATATTGTCATTGATGGCCTCGATGAGATCGATGAGACTGAGAGGGTGCTTCTGCTTCAGGAGATGCTCCGTGTATCGGAGAGCTGTAAGGAGACTAGGATTCTCATCGGCAGCAGATCAGAGCATGACCTGGCGACTCTCTTGAAGCCCGTGTCGACCGAGATTCGGGTTGATACGCAAAATACGGACAGCATTCAAAACTACGTCACGAGTCGCTACTGTGACTGGGCCAAGTCTCGCGGTTTCGGCCTAGAGGAGGAAAGGGAGATCATGGAACTACTAGCTCCAATCGCAGGTCGGGCCAAAGGTGATTTATATCCACAAACTCCCTATTATGCAGCGTTCATTGAAGAGCCACGATTAACGAATTGGCAACCAGGAATGTTTATGTACGCCCAACTCATCCTGAGGAGTCTGGAGTTTCTCGACACAATCGACGAGGTGCGGGATGAGCTGAAGGTGCTCCCGACAGATCTCAAAGACGCGTAAGTCGCGTTATCTTCCCCAATCCCATCTTCGTTTCTTTATTTCTTGCTAACAATAGCACAGATACGGAAGAATCTTCTTGCGGATCAACAAAAGACTCCCCGATTTTGCGAGAGATAAGGCTCGTAGGATCCTCGGCTGGGTTGGCTGCTCCCCGGTGCCCATGACGATCCGGGAACTCGAGCAAGCTCTTTCCATTCGCCCCGGAGACTACCGCCAGATCCCAAAGGGTTACTCAGCATTAAACCTCGTTCTGCTTTGCGGGCCGGTGGTGGAAGTTGTCGACGGCGAGGTCCAATTTGTGCATTTTACTGCGAAGGAGTAAGTCCATGGCAATGGCCCGTTTCGCCAGTATATTAACCAGGTGGCCAGATACTTCTTCAGCTGCGACATTGCTGATTCGCTTGACATCAGTCATTACACTCTCAGTCTCGCAAATTGCTGCATCACATATCTTTGCCAAGCCCATCACGATCCCGCCATCGACAGGAGTCAACTCGAAATACATCTGATAAACGGCGTATATCGGTTTCACCACTATGCTGCGGGCGTCTGGCTTCGTTTGGTTGAGATCTACTTTCGATCCAACAAGATCGATGAAGACTTACCGGAGTGCTCACAACTCCTGGGTCTTTTGCGTGACATGTCGTATTTCCGAGTCAATAGCGACCATGTCCCACCTAGCGACGAAGTCGAATTTTCAGGATTGAAGCCATTTCAGGATAAATTCCCAGAAATTTATCGTCTGCTCTGTCACGAGGCAAGGTTTTGCCAGAAATCCGAGCTGGGGTTGTTTAAGTTAGGAATGGGTAAGACTTCGCATCTGCTGGATGTCCTATAGCGTCTGGCCACTTCGTTCTAAGAAACACTGAGTAAACTAACGCACTCTACCAGGCAACTGGAAAACGTCAGATCCGTTGACACTGCGACGTATCTCAGCGTCCCTCCACGAAATTCTTGACAAAATGGCCTACACCTCATTGGGGCACAGAGCGCACAGTCAATTCCAAGAGAAATGCAACTGCGACGCCATCAAACGGAATTATGGCACTCGGCCTTTCAAGTGCCCTTATGTGGGTTGTACATTTCACCGGATCGGCTTCGAGTCGGAAGAACTTCGGAGAGCCCACAGCAAAGACCACGACCGACCTTGGAGATGCGATGTTCCGACTTGTGAATACACCGATATTGGGTTCCTGTCTCGCCGAATGAGAGAGGTTCACCTGGATCAATTTCACAAGGTAGAAGACCCAGGAAAATCTATCCGTCGGGACCCGACAGACAACGACCAGCTAGTATCTTTCCTACTCGCTCTAATAAGAGCCGGCAAAGTGCACAGCGTTCAATCCGTGCTGGCGACTGCTCAAGATTTGAGTGAGGATCAAATCGGAGCTCTTTTTATAGAAGCTGCATCTTCAGGATCGTCAAGTATGATTGAAGTTATTGGGCCTCGATTTCTGGAAACGAGAAGACAGCCTGGTATTTTTTTCTCACAGTGTCTTCTCCCACCAATAACAGCCGGTAATCTTGAAACATCCAAGTGGCTGGCAATCAAAGCGCAACAACATGTTAATAAGATGCACCGATATGATGTCAAGCACTTCAGGCCTATATTCGTGGAGGTTTTGATGTCCGACAGGTCCGTTGCCCTGTACAACCACATTGAGGCTCTGGCGGTTTTCGTCTATTCAAGGACGAAGAGACTCTTCGGCGCTAGTACCTCCACTAGTTCGATTGAAGCAATGGATCCTCAGATCGTTTCAGCAACGCGAGGTCGGCCACAAAGTGAGCGGATCCTGATTACACTCTGGAGGAAGCTCAACGACATGGGCTTCGTTCCTCGGAAATATTTTGGGACTGGTCTACGGTCGGTTGCCGCAACGACATGCTCTATAACACTGGCCTCAGAACTCATTGACCTTGGCGCAGATTTGGATTACCAGAGTAATAGAAATCAGGCAAGACCTCTTCAGCGGGCAGCACAGCAGGACACCGAAGAGGCAGCAAAGTTTATGAGATTTTTACTATATCGTGGCGCTAAGCCTGAAATCGAGTATGAAAAGCAACAGAGCACTGAACTGGGCAAGAATATGGGCAGAGAGTACGTGTCCACGCGAGTGACGATATCGGAAGAAGTTGGTACCAAGGGTATTTCCAAGTGGCTGACGAAGTTTTGGGAAGATCTGGTGGCAGAGGCGACGGAAGCCAGAATGAATAGCGATAATCCGCCAATCCCAGAGAACTAGTCTAGCAACAGATTCATGAGTA
The DNA here is from genome assembly GCA_004154915.1 of Monosporascus ibericus. NCBI lineage: Eukaryota > Fungi > Ascomycota > Sordariomycetes > Xylariales > Monosporascus > Monosporascus ibericus. The sequence goes on from QJNU01000348.1 coordinate 70,982, forward strand.
TGTACCTTTTGATCGAGAGATTGCCTACGATAAGGACTCTTTCAACTTCTGTCGTTCTGGTCAGTATAGTTACCTTGGTAGGGCAGTTTGTTGACGGTTAGACTCACATCCCATCTTTTCTGATCAACTTCCTCTTGAGAAGTCACTTCCAAGTCAATCGACTGTGATATAACGTGCAGTTTGTTCTCCTGTATCCATTGGACGTACTAGTGGCTGGTCAGAGCTCTCCTCGAAATATCGCGAAGCAGAATGTGGGGAGGCAGGCATGCTGCCAGCTGGGTCAAGAGCCTGACTAGTACCTACATTCTCGATGGAGCGGCTGACAATATACCTCGTCACTGAAACCTGCTGCGTCTGCCCTATCCGACGCACCCTCCCAATGGCCTGTGACTCCGTCATGGGATTCCACTGGGGTTCTAATATGTGGACATGGCAAGCTGATATCAGATCGATACTAGTGGCGATCACGTCGTCAGCTTCACCTTTTGGCCTGTTGCCTACCGGGGAGGATCGGGCCGCTTTGTCCACTTACCCTTCGCCCGCACTGCCAATACTAGCTAGCATTACTGTGCAATTCGGGTCACACCTAAACTGCTCCATGGCCATGCGACGCTGCTGTAGCGAGGCCTGCCCATCAATTTGTTGAACACCTAGTCCAACATCTCGGAGGTCTTGCTGTATCAGGTCCAGCATTCTCGTCCAGCAGCTGAAAACAATACTGTGGCTTGTCAGCTGTGACTGCAATCACATGGGCCACTCTTTGCCCTCACTTACCATTTCTGAGGGGGCGATGCCTGTGGGGTTGATTGCTGATTCAAGATGTTGCGTATCAGCGCCTGGGCTTTTGCTGACCTAGGTGCACCTAGCGTCCCCTTCTTCTCTCCGATCTGGTTAGAATCTCGGCAAGCAAGACACGCCAAGGTTTCGTCCGCGTCTCCTTCATCGACCTCTTCAGCATAGAGTTGGCACCTTTTGCACATATGATGTCCGCACGGTAGAATATTCCCATCAGCGGCGTCTCTCACGCGCTCTCCGCAGCGAGAGCACTGGCGACGCATCGCTTCCATTGCTTGCCAGTCAAGGGAAGACAAATCTCTCTGTTTCCACCCCTCCAAAGCCTTTGCAGGTAACATTCGCTCTCCGTAGTTGCATATCAACCTCAAAAAGTTAATGAGGCTCAGGATGTTTTCATCACACTTGACTTTCCCCGCGGCGCCCTTAGCCCCCTTTGTGCGTCTCTTCCCAAGACCAGATGCAACGCTTGCTGTTTTGCGTTTGAAGAATGTGTATAGTTCTTCATCGTCGCCCAGAGCAATCCACTCGATTTTTGCCTCTAGAGGGAGGAGTTGGAGAGTTTCTGCACCAAGCCCTGAAATTGTGCGTCGGAGACAAGTTGTCCTGACCAAGTCCCGAAGCCGGCCTAGACCGTATTGGGGCTTATCCTTCACAGGCTTGCCAATCAACCTGTCAAAATCTCGCCTATCAGAGAGCTTGGGGACCTGGAGGAAGCCGAGGAGAGCGCCGTAATCGTCCAGGGAGTTTTGTATCGGTGTGCCGGTAAGACACCAGTGGCAATATGCACGTTTCGAGATGTAAAGAGCGGACTGATGTAGCTTGGAGCTTCGGGAGCGTATTCGGTGGGCTTTATCATCTATTTAGTATATGGATCGAATACTCATGCCAGATATAAGGGGCGACTGCACCTTCATCGAGCACAATGCGGTGCCAGTGGTGAGAGTATATGGTGCAAACATCTGGATTCTTTGATGCCATTAAATCTTCACGAAGCGTCTCGTATGTGGTCAGCACAACATCATACTCCAGGAGATCCGAGACGAGATTCTTCCTTGACGGGCCGTGGTATGTAACCGTGGCAATCATATCCGGGTTTATGTGCCTAGATGGAGTTAAAACGGAGCCCTCTTCACTACAGGGGATCGATTACCTCTTGATCTGGGCCTCCCACCCGATAATAGCTGTACAGATTAGAACGGCATTCTCGGTTGTGAAGGGAAATACATACTTGACTTCGGGACCACTATCAAAGTCGAGGAGGGCCGGGAGTCGACCGCACATACATCTGCATCCCTTACATCCAGATGCCAGCATATTAGGGCGAGGGTAGTAAGAGTCTTTCCAAGGCCCATTTCCTACAAGGTAATAGCTGATTAGATGAGTCGAGGAGAGGCCCTCATGGCACGCTTACATCTGCAAGGACTCCTCCCCGAACGCAACGAGGCTTTTTCTCAAAGGTTCCGGCGATGATGTGACGGTAGCTGCATCAAATCAGTGGTCGAGGGATTGCTCATGTACGAAATCAACTAACCTCAGCTTGTGAGGGTCAGATGGGCCCTGCCACAGCGATGGGAACTTTGCGCCTTCAATAACACCGCATTCCCTCTCAATCATCATGGCGAGTGCCTGGAGCTGGTGTCTGACAGACATATTTTAGTACTGGTACATTCACAGACTGCGACCAACCGACATACTTCCGCAACGTAGACCTCAGCCTCGGACTTGCTGCTGCCGCTGCTGAAGTCCCGGCTCCGCTCGCAAGATCGAATATTCTCCAGATCCTCCCTTGATTCACTTCGTCGAGCAGAACTCCCTTAGTAGCAGCTCGCCGAGAGTCGGAGATAGAGAGTTCTTCGACTTTCGGCATCTCTGCGCCGGGGCGGAGAAGGAGATGCGGGTTAAAGTACGGTACCCCAGAGTCATATTCGTCAAGCGCGGGATGCTGGAAAAACAGCCCTGCATCGGAGAGGAGGTTGGCAATGTCGTCTTTGTCTTCCATTCTCCCGTATACGACCACTCGAGCGATGGCATCTTCCAACCTCCATTTAGAAGCTGAGCCGCCTGACTTCTTGGATATTTTCGTCTTCTTGCCATCGTATGGCTGTTCGCAGCACAGTGCTGCGGTGACTCTGACTGTGTGGCGGTCTAGAAGCTTCTTCAACCCGCGAGAGGCGATGATACCTGCGAAGCGGCCTGAGTCTGCAAAGCAAACACTCAATACTTCGCCATCTGAGCGGATGGTGACTGGACAATCTGCAACTTCCCGATGATCCGTGGTCGAAACGCTGGCTTCAACAATCACCTAATGTATGGTTAGCGAGAGACGACGACTGCGGATGGAAGCGCATGGAGCCCGTAGAACTAGGACTAGGACTTACAACCCCGAAACAGGTGTCATATTCTACCTCACACTCAATTTCGTCATCAGTCCAGGTCGGTGATGGCTTAGCTTGAGAACCGCTCTCGTTCTTGACAGGGGGCCTGTATCCGACGTGAAGTCCCTGTATTCCCACAACAGACGATCCTTCTGTTACGGGAGTTGGCCGTGGAGTGTCGTTGTCGTTGAAAGCAGGCGTTTCTCCTGTACCAGAGTCTTCAACGAAGTCTTGGTATTCCAATCGCTGGTGGTCTACAACAGATGATTGTAGAATAAGGGGTGGATCTGAGGAGTCTCCTCTATTGGGAATTTCCTGGTCCATTAGTTGGGCCCACTGATCTGGGCGCCATCTGTCGTCTTCCCTATTTGGAGACGTATGGTGTTGGTAGTTCTGGGTCGTCAGGAGTCCTTCCGGACTGTTGAAACGTGAGCTAGAAGGCACATTGCTCACGTCCGGGACGCGCTCGAGCTGAAAACCGAAGCTGCTTATTGGAAGTGGAGGCAAAATCACTCCATCCGCTCGTAAGGCCTCATCTGGGGCAAGGCATTCCCCTGAAGCTGCAGCTTGGGCAGACGGCCACAGGCTCAAATGGCTTGTCGACTCGTTTTCGAATGGATACAGGTAATGTGGAAGACATGCTTCGGGAAGCTGAGTCCACGATGCTCCTACAATTTCACTTTGATCCCAAGCATCGAGTCCCGCAGTTCTCTTTGCGTTAGCTTCGGTTGGCTCGTCTCCGACCGGAAATGTTCTCTTTCTCGTGTTAGGGAAGGTTCCGGGGCTTGAATGGCCCGAGTATGTGGAGTCCATCTCCCACGGCCAGTCCATGGTATGCGATCTCGCAGATCCCTGCGCTTCACACCATAACTATCGTAGAAGACCAGAATATGAACGAGACGGGTCCAGAAATGATGCGAAGCAGAATTATGTGCAAAATGAAGCGGCACTTACGGACAACTCACGGCCGGCCATAGCCACAATGTGGCGCGCAACTTGGCTTGCGTGGTTGGACGAATACACGCGTTCCTCCTAGCCAATACTTGGTTCCGGGCAAAAGTTTTGTATGTAATCAATGTACTGTAACTTACAGGGATCCAGTACGACCCCGCCACGGGTGCTCAGGCAGCCGTATACTTTGTCCTATGACATGTAGAAATGGCATATACATCCCCTTTGCGCTATCACAGCCTTCATTCTGGCCCGCATACTAGCCACAAGCCCTTGAAGAAATGATTCCGAGACAGCTTCCCACGCCTCTTTGACTGCTTTCCGTAGTGCATCGTATGACATTCTCCCCTGAGAAGTTTTTCTCAATACAGTCTTTCATCCAGTTCCAGACGTTTTCGACAGGATTGAGATTTTGGGCTGTAAAGCGGGTGTGGGAGGGTCTAGATGCCTCTTCCTTCTGTTATTCAACTGTAACCTTCGCAACGTAGGGCCTAGCGTTATCTTAATGAAGACTTGGTCAGGATGGAGACAGAGCCAGCCGCATATCAAGGGTACTGTACAATACGCATCAAATAGGACTCTGCTGTGATAGACACGTCGTAATTCGTATAATTGTCAGATAACTGGTAGTTATCAGGAATGTGGCGTGTGGCGAGAGCATCGGAGATTGCATGGGATCATAAGTGGAGACCTTACCAGCCACACCATTTGTATGGACATACCAGGACATCTAGACATTAATTGATCATACCATGGTCAAGATAACACATAATATAACAACACCACGTTCTAACCTTAATACTAAATATACGCTTATGTCTGATAATTAAAAATCTCAGTTTCATTTTATACCGATATTACGATTATAACGGCAAGCGACCTTCAGTTATAATAATTAAAGCTGTTATAAAACAAACGTTTTACTTAGCCCCTAAGTATTAGGAGCTATAGGATAACGAATTCCAAATAAAAGCAATAACCTTAGATTTATGGGACTACATAAACCCAGATCAGAAATTACTATGGCTTACTTAACCCACGAAGCCAAAATTCGAGAATTATCCGAAAAGAACTAATCCACGAATTACTCGAAATACCTCAGCCGAAACTACCGCCGATAATATAACCGTCGTATTAAGCACCGTTAAACCGGTGGAAATCGGAGGAAAACCGAATTCCGTAATAAATATAACCACCGAAAGCAGACTTAATTATAACGCGGATTAAACTATTTATGTACACGAAGATAAGGAATATAAGGATTACCGAAAAAATATAAAGGAATTAACGAATTAAATTTTATCTTCGGTATTTCCGAATTACCGACTTACGATTTGCAAGCCGATTCGGACCCTTAACGAATAATATAACGATTTAAAGGAAACCGGCATTATTTACCAAAAATGATTAAAGCCGAAAACTAAAAAGAGATACCGAACAGCTACCAAGTTATTTACTAAGTTTCTTAAGGATTTCGAAGTATAAATAACGTAATGGGAAACGGTTATATCGAACATACAAAATAAAGGCGTTAAAAAAGTTAACGATATACAAAATCTAGCAAACGATTTAAAGGAAGCCTTTAATAACATCCTTAACGACTGGATTACAAACTTTAAAATAACCTATCGGAAATAGATTAAATTTGGAATTTTAAAGTACCGCGAAATAATAACATAGTTTAAAAATCATACTTCCTTATAATCTAAGGCAATTCGGTTACGAATTATACGAAGCGTATTCGTAATAACCTTCGGAAATATAAACGATTTTAACCCCGAAATAAACGACGTTTTATCGGATACCAATAAACCACATAACCAGCTTATTATTTCGTCCAGAAAAACCCGAAGGCTTAACAGAAGTAAAAGTCGAAATTAAGGTCGAGGTTGAGGTCGAGGCGGTAATACAACGGAGTCAAAGCGGAAACGTGCTGTTACCGACGAGAACCCTACCGGACCTACCTACGCAGCATGCCTAGGTTTCCACGAATTACCAACCTGCTGGTTCGTTTTTAAAAATAAAATACCCGAAAACTAGGAACCGAACGAAACCTCGCAGCGACTAGTTACAGAACGTATCAAAACCGTAATAGGCCTAACGGAAGAAATCAAAAAGTTAAATCTTAAGGCGCCACTTAGGAAGTCCGAATAACTAAAATGCCGGATAGGTATTACTAAAGCTAGGTTCCTAATGTTCTACGTAACGTTCGGAATAATTACTTATCCTTTAAAAAATTCCTTCATCCTTAATTCGAAAATTACCCTTTACATTTTTAACGAAATAAGCAAATTTTTGAACTTCAGATTAGCACCTTTAGGTAATTATGTTAACGCCGGAAATATAATTATCCTTATCCTCGGATACGGAAATATAAATATCCGCTTCGAAAGCTTAAATAGCCCTTAATTAATGCGTTTACGGAACGTAACGTACTGCGAAAAATTCGCATATAACCTGGTATTATTACGTTTGCTGAAAAAATAAGATTTTTGATAGAACCATAAAAGGATTAATAACTACCTACGGCGAAAGGATAATTCCATTATTAAAAAATTAACCGAAAGGTATAATCAGATAATATTCGAATACCTGCCACTACAGCTAACTTAAAAAGCGTTTTTTATCCGACAGAAAAAGTTTAATTCATAAACAAAACGACTTCCGAATACTGCCGATATTCGTCGATGGCATTTAAAGCTTGCTTACCTAGATTCAAAAGCTTTTAACCATCTCGTAAGTTACTCTTAGGGGGTGAAAATTAAGGACCTTAAGTAAAGACGCCGGAAGGAAAACGAGATCACCATTATTAAGTACGATGTTTACGGGTACGGAAAAGCAAAACGCCTAAACCGTAGAACTCGCCGAAGCCCGCCCCTAAGGCCAGGAGCGTAACTAGCTATTAACTTTCAAGACCTGGAAAAAGATAACGACCGTACGGATAACGTTATGTTTGTTACTGATCATTTTTCAGGCTATATCTAGGACTGGTACCTTAACGACAAAAAAGCCGAAATAATTATAACAGCATTAAACCAGGTATTCGCAATTTTCGAAAGTTATAACTATAAGGCAGAAGTTATTAAATGTAATAACGAGCTATATGGCAGAAAGTACCAAATCCGAGATTACTTATACCTGAAAAGGAAAGTTCGAATTAAGCCTTCGGCACCTGATATGCAAGCGTAAAACGGAGGCGCCGAACGCTCGGGGGGTATAATTAAGACAAAGGCGATTTATATGCGTGTTACGGTTCGGGGGTACCGTATAGGATGATTGCTACGATTGCGATCATTCCACCGATCTTTTGCCCCTGGTGGTGTAGCGGTATGGTGCAGCCGTAACATAATGATCGCATGATGGTGGGTGACGTACACCAGTGCTGGGTTCGATCCCCAGACTGGCCGTTGCT
>QJNU01000032.1:0-75247 GCA_004154915.1 Monosporascus ibericus
CAATAAATTTTGTGGTAACCAAAAAAAAAAAACAAAAAAGAAAAAAAAAAAAAACCGAGAAGTTCTATAACGCCCAATGAGGCAAGGGCAAGGGCGGTAACAACAATAAAAATAACAAGCTCGCATGGAATAAGAACGAAAACCTTCTTTACTTTAATTACAGCAAATACGGGCACCTAACTAAGAACTACCCTAAGCCACAAAAAGAAAAGAACAGTAAAGGAAAAAAACGTAAAAGGGGCTATTATTAATGAGGTAATAATAATAATAATAATAATAATAATAATTAAAGCAGCAACTTTCGCGACACCTAGGGAGATGATTAGGACGAAAAGTAATTTACTCCTAAGGGCTTAAAAGATGTATATCGCTTTAATAAAGGAACATTTAAGACTTAAGTCGATAATTAACAGCTTTAAGAGCTCATACAGTAATATGACATTATAATAGCTGAATATCTTAATATTACAGTTGCAATATACCGCAACGCCAGGGGCACAAAAGATTAGCGAAATGATCGCAATCGTAGGAATCATTCTGGTGCTTACAACTGCATATATACTGGAGCTGTCACGGCAGCCCCGATCCGTAACACTTAAAATAACTATCGGAGAGGTAACTATAGTAATTAAATACCTTAAAGTTATAACAGTCGAATGCGTAAAGGCTTTAGTAATTAAAACTCTTAAAGTAATTATTATAAGAAACGCCATGCTTTTTTACGTCTATTTATTTATAACTAATAATAAAGGCAAAATGTTTTAAGATTTAGAAGCGAATATTAATATTACAAACAACATTAAGAACCTCGAAAAAACTTTTATCCGAGATATTATGTTTAAAAGTATTTATATTATAACAGAACGTAAGCTAATATTAGTTACCCTTATTAAGATAATAAAATAGGGTTTAAAATATTTCCGAAAAGAGAATAATAAAACTTTAATAAAATATATATTATATATTAATAACTTTCCCTTAACGGTGTTTTCTATAAAGAATATACTATAAAAATGGAGGTTACCTAAATATGAACAATTTAGAAAGCTTTAATAAGTTCTAGTTAATAAAAATTGGCGTACCTCGGGAAGGCTTTTTTAGTAGCTTTATAGGAAGCCAGAGCTTTTTATTAAGGCTCGGGAGTTTAGGAATGACGAAAATTAATAATAAAGTTACCGGTTAAAGGAAGTATTCCGTAAAAGAAATGGCAGCGACCTAACGAATAATTTAAGAGAAGCTTTTGTAAAACCTTTTAAAGATGAAAAATATTTTATAATGAACAAAGTTATACAAAGGATTTATCCTTTAGTACTGCCGCCTTTATTACTTTAATATTAAACAATTAATTTAAATTATTAAATGGTTTACGGGAATCAATATAAATCTTAAAAATATGAAATCACTTCCTTATATAATATGTAACGAAAGTAAGATATGAAACATATTATCTATAAACTCTTAAAAGCGAAAACTATACGTAAAAGAGACTATTTAGTATAATCTAAGGTCTGTTAAGCTTATTAACATTAAGAATAAAATTTATTACAGGTGTATTATAAACCACCTTTTACTTTATAAGAATACTATTTATTTAAAATTAAAGACGAAATCCAGCAAAGTTTATATGTATACATTATATAAATAACTAAACGTTTAAAAATAATTCCATCCAATATAAAAGGACGAAGTAAAAAATGCAAACCTTACGTCTAGTTAGCGGTAAGGAATTCGATATGATAATTATTAAAAGCTTTTACGTTATAGAGGGTATTAAGCTAATAATTTCCAGCCTTTATAATTAATATTAAGATAAAGTTAACGTATTAAACAAGCTCGCGGGACAGTTTTCTTCGTATTCTAACTACTTAACTTTCATTACTCATTTCTTAACAACTATAATATGGAACGATTTAAGAAAAGATTTAAAATAAATCTAACAGTTTAAGTAAAAAGGAACAATTCGAAACTTAATTATAAAAAGCTTAATTTTATTTATAAAGTCTTATGTCTTATTATAAAAGCTCGATTTAACGGTAAATACGCCCGAACTGATATTATCCTTCATTTACGAAACTTAACGCCTACTGAAAAAAACTCTATTATCTAAAAGCTTTAACCTAAATGCGCAAACTTTTCTTATCCCACTTTAATATATTAAAAATATGGCGAATTTGCTACTAACGTAACGCGTTATAATACGTATTAAAATTAAATGAGTGCTGAACTTCGTACGATAAAAAGAAATATATATAATGCTTTTAAATTAAAAATCGATTATTAAAAGATACGATGTAAATGTTTAAAGATATTTCGTAAATAATTCGAATTTATTTACGTTGTAATTGTAAAATACGATATTATAAAAAGGGATATTTAAAACTTCGATAAAACCGGCTTTTTAATAAGATTTTTAATAACATTTAACATAATAATTATAAATACTAAAAAACGTAAAAGATTTAAATAAGTGTAATAAACAAATCGTAAGTAAGTTATAATTAAATAAGCTATTAATTTGTAAAGTAAGCTTACTGCTATTTATTATATAAATAAAAAAATCATTTTAATTTTTAATATTACGATAATTAATTACTGTAACGAACCTGTCATACATCCACCTAGAAGTATGAGCAGTATCCGAAAAGGGGTCTTGATTTGCAGGTAACAATAAAACGAGGGATGATTTATTAGAGTTCTGTTCGTTAAAGAGGTTTAAAGACTTTTCCTATAGTTAAGAACGACTGCCTTTGGCTGTAGGCTTAGATTGATAGCTAAGGAGCGAAAACTAAGTAGGTGCTATTTACATAAGAAACTGGTTCATATATGTCATTATTCCTTAAAATGAGTATATCGTAAATTTATGTAATCTATATAATCTAGTTCTAGATTACTTAAATTACCTAGATTACTTAAGGGTTAAACCCCTTGGCCGAACTTTAGCCGTAACGCATTCTTACGTTAGGCTTTAAAGGTAAGTCCGTATAACGGAAACATTATTTTCGTAATATGATTTCCCCTTTTTAAGGATCTTTATCCCAAAGATAAAAACAGTAAGTTATCCTTTTTTTGTTAGACTTATTTCTGGACCTGGTTAACCTTTATCATATCAGGCTGTATTAAGAAATAAAAAAGAAAGTTTCGTTTAAACCCGCGCGATTTTCGAGACGATCGTATTAATTTAAGAAAATTAGTATTAAAGTTTTTCCATATTCTTATTATGTTCGACTTGGCGAAACCGAATGTTTTTACGCTTTAAAGTACCCAGGTTGCAATAACTCCATTTGTCGCCTACGTTTTTCGTGCGACGTTTTAACTATGAACTTTTTAAAAAGAATAAACGAAATATAAAAGCGTTTTTAAAAGGAATAACGAAAAGTTAAGGATAATTTCTCAACGTACTAAGAAGTAACTGAAAAGGAACTGGACGAATTAAGGCGTTGCCAGAATGAAAAATTGAAGGAGTTTATTGGAAAATTAAAACGTTTACGTTTTTAACAGGATCTTTTTAAAAAGAAGGCGTTAAAAATGTTAAAAAAGGGTTTAAAGTTAGATTAATTAAAAGAACGGGAAAGAATCGAAGAAGAACGGCGATAGGTAAAAGTAAAACAAGCGCAGCTTGCTTTTAAGATAGATGCCATGGCGGAGGCGTTTACTTCGTTCGACTAGAACGCCGTAGGTTTGGATTTAAGCGGGAGACCTTTGTCGCCCGCGACCTTAGTTACGTTAGAAACGGTCGGTCAGGATTTTGTCGGTAAAACGTCTTAACCAGGTCCATCGTATTCGCTAGGTAATTAAGTAATTCCTAAGTGTTTTTTTCGCATAAATATCCTTCTTATTTAATTAGGTACTGGATTTTATTTTTAATTATTCTGGAATCCAGTATTTTTTCAACTTCGTATTCGTTATTGTTTTTTTCGATTTTTGGTTTTGTCTTTAACGGAGCGTTTTTGGGTGCTGGTTTAAGTAAGGAAATGTAGAAAATAAGGTATATCTTTATTATCCTGGGTAGTGATAGTCGATAGTTGGTTTTAAAAATAACTTCGTTAATTTTAAACGGCCCAAGTTTCTTAAAATTAACCTTGTCGCTGGGCCTTTTGGTCCTGATTTGTGAGATGTTTGACGTCGCGTTTTGTTTTTGCCGTAGTAAGTAAACTTTATTTCCTTTCGTTAGAATTGGTTCCTTAATTCTTTTTATCATAGTACTGGGTTATTTTTTGCTCGAAAAATTGTAATTCGATTTATAATCGAGCTTATATTATTTTGATTTCTGTTACTATTATTTCTGCTTGGGAAGTTATAATAGTAATGATAAAGGTTTTATGCATCGATTGCTTTAGTCGTTAGGTTATTATTTCGTATCCGTATATAGCTGTATAGAGAAAGATGCTTATGTTTTCGTTGGTAAACGTATTGTAAGTTATTTATACTAATGGTAAAAGCTTTACTTAATTATCTTGTTAATAATTAACGTAATTTCGAAAATATTATTCCAGGGTTTGGTTTAGTCGTTCCGTTTAATTATCTGTTTAGGGGTGATAAGTTATCGAGAATATAAGCTTAGCGCTTATTTGTTTAAAGAAGCTGGTGTTAAACTGGATATATATAATTTATTTCGATTAAAAATAATCTTTTTTAATATTCCGTGTTTGTCGAAGTAATGTCGGATAAATGCATAAACTAGTTATTTTGCCGTTATAGGTTTTTTAAAGGATAAGAAGTATTTATACTTAGTAAGTTTATTAATAATTATCCACATTTCGTCCTATTCGATTTTAGTAATTGGGTTTTTAAATAGAGGAAGGTTGGTAATCAAATCCCAAGCTATGGTATTTTATATTTTATTAGGAATGTTAGTAGGTTGTACTAGCCTATAGGGCTTATGGCGTGCTGCGTTGGCCTTGTTATAGATCTTGCAATTTTTGATAATCTTTTTAATTATTTGGTGCAGTTTTGGGAAGTTATACTTTTTTTGTAGCCGTCGAGTAATCTTAAAGATTCCTTGATATTTATGTAATAGGTCTTCGTAAAATTTCTTCATAAATTGTTCCTGTTGGTCCTTAGGAATATAAATTTTGTTACGGTATAGTAGCTGGTTTTTGGGCTATTCTTTTAGCTGTTAGACCTTTTTCTTTCTTTCGTATCGTAGGAATTTCTGAACCGTGTTAAGAATTCGGGGGTTGGTTTTTTTAGGATCTCGCATAATTATATAGTGCCATTTTTGTTATACTGTAGTATCTATATATTCCGTTTAGGAACCTTGAGATTATAGTTACTTTTACGATTAAAAATATCCGCCTTGATAATTCTTTTTCTTTTTATATAATATATTTTGAAGTTGAACTTTAATAGGAAAATTATCCAGGTTTTATGTGGTTATTTAGTTTTTGTACCTTTATAAATCGGGTAAGGTTTTTATAATCGGTGTAGATATTACAAGACTTTTTAGTTCCGTTAAAGAAAGGTTCTTATTTTTTAAAAGCGTTAATGAATGCTAATAATTCCTTGTTATAGATCGGGTATTTAAATTTTATATTTCGGAATGCTTTTGAGTAATAGGTTATTAAGTACCATTTGTTCTTGTTTTTTAGTTATTCCAGGACGGCACTTATTCCGTAATCTAACCCGTCCGCTTTTAGGCGCTTTTTTTGTTTGCATTAGGTAATTTTATTATGGGTCCGTTAATGATTACGTCCTTTAAGATTTGGAATGCCTCTTTTGCATTTTTTAGGAATTTAAACTTTTTATTAACGTATTTTTTAGTAGTAAGTTTCGTTAATAGTTTAATTATATCTCCGTATCCCTTAATTAAACCGCGTACGTATTTCGTAAATCCCAAAATTTATCGGATGTCGGTAACGGTCGTTTTATTAGGGATAGGTTAATCCTTGACTGCTTTTATTTTAAAGCGTTAAATTTGAATTTAGCCGGGGGTAAGTGTATATCCTAAAAAGTTTAGCTTTTATATGTGCTATACGTTTTTGGTTAGGTTAATTCGGATGTTCGCCTTATTTAAAGTCCTAAGTATTTAAGCTATATGCTTTTTGTACTTTTTTAAAGTTTTGGAGTAAATGAGGATGTTGTTAAGGTAGACGAATACGAACTTATTTAGGAATTTTCGTAATATAGTTATAATTAAACGTTAAAAACTGGCGGGAATATTGGTAAGTTTTATAGGTATTTTTCGGTATTTGTAAAGTTTATGTATTATTTTAAATGGCGTTTTTTTATTTTTTTTATTTTAGTTATTTTAATACGGTACTAACAGTTTCGAAAATTAAATGTAATAAACCATTTAGTTTTGTTAGCGTTTTCCTTTCAGTATGTTTATAAGGGTTAGGGGGTATCCATTTTTAATCGTAATGTTGTTTAGTTGTTTGTAATCGATTATTTTTTTAAAGATTAGGTTTTCGTTTTTGTTAATCTTGTGTTTTCCGTTTTTGGTTTTTGGTATTATGAGGACGGGGTATTTAATAGGAGAATTAAAAGGTTAAATATACATTTTTTTTAGATCGAGTTAAATAGTTTTCGATAAGGCCTTTAACTTTTCAAGGTTTATATGGTAGATTTTGTAAAGTTTAGGGTAATGTCCTTCCTTAATAAGTATTCGGTAATCTTATTAATTATGTGGTAATAATTTGTAGTTTTTTTTATCCTTAAATAGTCTTTTGAATTTTTGGTATTTAGGTGGTATTATTTTAACTTCGTTTGGCATTTGTATTTCCTTAATGATATAGCAGAATATTTGTTTGCTTTTTTCGGGTGGCCTTTTTTTGTTTTTTTTAAAAAAAATCTTCTGGTGTTTTTAGTTGATATATGGATTGTTGGTTTTAAGTTACGGTATTTTTAGGATAATGTTATATTTAAAGATATCGGTAATATTTAACGAAATTCGTTTTTGGTATCTTTGGATTTAAATAGGGAGTTTCTTTTAGTTTTTCGTAAAACTTATGCGTTTTTATATTTAAATAAATTTCCGTTTATTATGCGTAACTTGTAAGATTTTAATTTGTATCTTTGAGAAACTTAATGTTTCTTTGTTACCGCGGGAAAGATGAAATTACTTTCGGCCCTTAAGTAGATTATGGCTTTAAGCGTTTTATTTTGATATTAAAAAAGAATTTCGATCTGGTTACGTAGTTCTTTTACTGCCTTATATAAGGTTTTATAAGTTGGGGCTTTTCGATGTCTTAATTTCGAAAGCTTTTAACGTTTGTTGATTAATATTATCTGCTTGCAAAAAGGTGTCTTTATTTTCGGGCCTTTTTTATAGCGTATTTAGTATAATGATTATTTATGTATTTGTATTATTTCTTTTTGCCGAATTGATATTCGAAGGTAACTACTTTTCTTTGGCTTCATTTTTGATTTTATATCCTTCGAGTTATAGGGTTAAAGATATGGACCTCCGAAGGAGGTACTTCCATATTTAGGAGTTTATGTTAGATGCAGAACATCGGAAAGTAACAGAAGTATTTTTACGATATGGCTTTTTGATTCCGTTTTAATTCGGGATATAGGTAATAAAACCTAGGATATTTTGGCGGTCGGGAAGTTTTTGTACATTTGCATTCGTTATTTGATTCGGTAGGCATCTTTTCGTTTTATTTAGGCTAAAAGGTATTATTCTTTTTAGGGGCTTTCGGATAAATAAGATAATTGTTAAGGTAATAAGCGGTAAACTTAATAATTTATGTTAATTTATTCAAGGTTTGGTATGTACCGTATATTCAAGAAATTCGCAAAATTTCGGGGATAATTATCCGTAGTTAGTAACGTCGAGTTAAAACCGCCCATTTTCGTTATATATTTCGTACCTTTATGCGTTAAGATGGTAACGATATCTTAGCTCCGTAGTTATCCTGGAGATCGTTTATCCGAAATGATACTTACAAGCTTTAACCTTAAAATCCTGGCAAATGCGGTAATTTTCGTATTTTAGGATATCGTTTTGGATTTAAGTGATGGGGGTAACAATGAATTCTGGCTGGAAAGAAGTCGAATTAACTTTTTTCTTTTCCTTTTCTGCCTTATTATCGGTTTTTTTATTTAACGGTTTTAGCCTTTTTTTAAAGTTAAGGAATCCTTTCCTTTTTAAAGTTTCTTTTTGTAAAAAAGCGATATTTGTTTTTAAAATGTCCCTTTTTGTTATAATTAAAACATTTTATGTCGGATTTATCTTTTTGGGGGTTTTTCGAAACGGTATTTATTTCCTTTTAAGGTTTGCCCTTATCTTCTTTGGTTCAGTTATTAAAGTTTTTGTTATTATTTTGTTTATTAGTTTCTTTTTTTTCGATATACCGGTTAAAATTACGTCGGTTAATAATAATTACTTTATTGGTATACTTTTTAAAAGATCCTATTTTGGGTATTATATATATATTATTTTTAACTTAAAGTTTGAAATTATCGTAAAAAAATAAAATAACGCGTTTTCGGGTAAATTAGAAATTGCGGCTAAGCGGTTAAATTTTATCGTATATTTTATAATTAACTTGATTTAATAAAGGAAGTATAATTATTTTATGACGTATTGTTTTTTTTTCGGGTTTTCAAATATAGCTTGTATTCGATTTTTAAAGTACCGGTAATTGCTAAAGATATAATAAATAATATTTAAGGATTTTTCAGGGTAGTTTTTTAAATAATCCTTTATAATTAATTCGAATTATAAGAAAATTTATTAAATAAGTAGTTAAGAAATAATTATTACCTTTTGATAATTTTCCGTTAAGGAATTTTGATAAAACTTAAGGTAAATTTTAGCTTAAACGAGGAAACCTTTTATATTTATAATTCCGTCGTAGGGCTTTAGGGTAATTAATTTGTAACTCTTAATTTTCGGCATTCCGTAGTAGCTGGGAGGTGGGATAATGGTTTTGCGGTACCGATTGGGGCCGAATAATAAAGGTGCCGAGGTTTTTTCCTTTATTCCTTGGGTAAGTTAAACCATCCTCTTTTTAGAAGATTAAGGGTTTTCCTTTTTAACCCTTTTTAGGGCCTGGATTTTACGTAATAAAACTTTTATTTTTTCTTTAAAAGAAAGCTTTTTTCCCTTTCCCTTTAGGCCTTAAGACTTCTGGACCTTTAAATTTTCTTCCTTTTTTAAATCTCCCTAAACCTTAATAATGTTCTTTAAAGCTGGGGTTAAATGTTAGGTTTAAAAAGAAAAAGGGTTTTCCTTGCTTCGGGTTATAAGAGGCAGAATATAGTTAATTAGTTAAAGAACTTTTTCGACAAGGGGTAAATTATTTAATCTAGTTATTAATCCTTTACTGGCTTGTAACGGAGATCGGATATACTAGTTATTTTTTAAACGTCATTTTATAATATCGTTTTCATTAAGTTCAGGAAAGCCTATTCTTAATTAGGTTTAAAATTATCCGTTACCGATTAATCAAGAAATTATCAGAATGTAACGAATTTGTTATATATCTATCTTGAAATATACGCAGTATCCGAAAAAGGGTTTTGATTTACAGCTAACAATAAAGCGAAAAATAATTTACTAAGGTTCTATTCGTTAAAAAGGTTTAAAGATTTTTCCTATAATAAAGAACGATTGCCTTCAGTTATAAATTTTGATTAATAGCTAAGGAGCGAAAAGTAAGTAGGTGCTATCTATATAAAAGATTGGTTTATATATATCCTTATTCTTTAAAGTGAGTGTGTTATAAATCTATATGGATTATGTAATCTAGTCCTAAATCACTTAAAGGCTAAGCCTCTTGGCCGAGCTTTAGCCGTAGCGCACTCCCACGTTAGGCCTTAAAGGTAAGTCCTTGGGACGGGAACACTGTTCTCGTAACAATTACCAGCCGAATAAAAAAATCGTTATTAATTATAATAACTAAACAACAAGCGAATTAAATCTAAAATCAATTTAATACTTCGATAAACATATTTGAACGCATACGAAAAAATCGAAAAGTATTATTCGATAAAATTCGAAACTATATTACGCGAATAATGATATCATTACGTTTTATATATTTTCTTATTTTTTCTATCGGTTTTAGCCTTTCGGCGTATCTTACTTTTCCGTTTTAAAACGCGCTTATTCGTTTTATATCGAATGTTTAATATACCGTTGCTATACCTATATCGCGAAAAGCAAAAAGAATTTCGCCGGTTTTTACGAGGCATTTAAAGTTACTATAACATCCGATAACATTAAATCTGAATTCGTAAAAGCTAAGCTTCTTTTATTCGATTTTAATAACGTCCTTTTCCATTTAAATATTCCTTCGATTAGATTTAACGTCTTATACATATAGGCGAGACACATATATAACCGAGACATTCTTTTAGCCATTTTAACTACCTATTTTTAATCGTCCATTTTTAATACCAACGTTATAAAACGCTTTATAAAAAAAGCAAGAATAAATTCAGCTTTTTAAGTTAAAAAACGAAACCCAAAATTTAGTTATAAAAAGCTTAGTTTTATTTATAAAGTTCTATATTTTACCTTAATATACCTTTTTAACGGTAAATACGCCCGAACCGATATTATCCCTGTTTTGTAAAGATTATCGACCGATTCCTCGACTTAAATATACGAACGCTTTTTGTCCGGCTTTAATACGTTAAAAATATGGCCAATATACTGCTTACTTAATACGTTACGGAATATATCGGAATTAACTAGGCGTCGAACTTTATATAGCGGTAAAAAAGCTTTTAAGCGCGTTTAAATCGAAATATCGATTATTAACGGGCTTTATGCGAAAATTTAAAAATATTTTGTAAATAATTCGAATTTATTCGGATTATTATCATAAAATACGGTATCGTAAAAAAAGATATTTAAAATATCGATAAAACTAAACTTTTAACAAGATTTTGTATAATAATAAATATAATAATTATTAACTGCGAAAAACGTATAATTTTAGGTAAACGTAATAAGAAAATAAAAAATAAATTATATTTATTTAGGTTATTAATTTCCAAAATTAAGTTATATCGTTATTTATTATTGTAACCCGAAAGCATATTTTAAATTTTAATATTACGATAACTAATTATTAATTATTAATTAAATAATTGAGAAATTAATTTTACAATAAATTTAATATTTTAATAAATATATTTAAATACGTATAATCTGTTTAAAACGTTTTTTATTTTTGATAATTATAAAAGTTATTATTTAATAAAATTCGAAAGATATTATGTTAACTATAATTTTATTACGTTTTATATACCCGCGTATTTTTCGTATCGGTTTCAACCTTTTAACGTATTTTCTTTATTTTAAAATACATCTATTTATAATATATTAAAGATTTAATACGAAGTTATTATTTTTATATTACGAAAAAACATTTTTTGTCAGTTTTTACGACGCGTTTTAAATTATTATAGTATCCGATAATATTAAATCCGCATCCGTATAAATTGGCTTTATTTTATTCGATTTTAATAACGTTTTTTTTTCAAATTAAACGTTTTCCCGGTTATACTTATAGCGACGGTTTCGTTAATTACTTTTGCCGGTTTTATTTTTTCCTTCTTTTACGGAAACCTTTAAAAATATCCGCAAAACAACGAAATAAAAATGTTATTTATAAAAAAAGATTAAAAGTTATTAGGGTAACTCGCCGATAAAAATAATCTAATTAATTAATTTTTTAACGAAAAATAATCTATTACTTTTATACGAAATTGCTTTTTTTAGAAAGAAAACGTCCACTTATGCGAAACGAACCATATCTTAAGTAAACGTCGAAAAATTAAAAATAAACGTTTTTAAAAAGGAAAAATACTTATTATATAAAAGAAATAAGTTTTTCTGGTCGAAAAAGAAAAAAATGGGAAACAAATACAGCTAATAACGGCTAGAGGTAATCGTCGTAAAAGGGTTAAAACGAAGGAACGGAAATATGGCGTTTGCGGCAAGCCCGGATATAATGCGCATATTTATAAAGAAGGTGTAAATACGTTTAGCGAAAAAGAATCCGATTATTTTGAATTGATTTAATATATTATAGTTGTGTTATTTGAATTTGTTATTATGGAATGCTAAAAAGTGTCTCGCTTATATGTGTGTCTCGCTTATATGTGTGTCTCGCTTATATGTGTGTCTCGCTTATATGTGTGTCTCGCTTATATATGTGGGACGTTATACCGACCGTTTCGCCGCTTACTTCCACCGGTTCCATTTTAACTCTTTTTACGAAAACCCTTAAAAATATCCGTAAAGTAACGAAATAAAAACCTTATTTATAAAAAAGGTTTCAAAATAACTAAGGTAGCTTGCCGATAAAAATCGTTAAATTAATTAGTTTTTTTAAATAGAAGTTACTTAATTACGCGAAATTAACAATACGTTTAATAAACGTTAAAAGATTAAAAGTAAACGTGTTTAAGAAGGAGGAATACTTCCTATATAAAAAATAAGCTTTTATAGCCGAAAAGGAAAGTAACAATAAAAAGGTATAGCTAATAACGGCTGAAAGTAATCGTCGCAAAAGGGTTAAAATGAAGGAACGAAAATATAACGTTTGCGGCAAGCTCGGATATAATGCACGTACTTATGAAAAAGCTGTAAATACGCCTAGCGAAGACGAACTCGATTAGTTTAAATTAACTTATTACGTTATAGTTATTTTATTTACGTCCGTTACTAAATAGTGCCAAAAGGTGTCACGCAAGCTTGTCTATCCCGCGAACTTGTCTAGTACGTTACCAAAAAAAGATATTTAATTTATGCAAAACGGAGTGCGTATAATTTCCGCGTTAATAAAGATTTTTATATGCTTTTATAATTTCGTTATGGAGGTTATAACTCATAGGATTAATAAAATTAAACAGTTTACGATAAAAGATTCAATATTAATTAAATAATTTAAAAGAGTATTCGATTTTAATTCCGAAAGATAGTTATATAAACTTAATTATAATTACCTCTGTAACTTCGATAATAGAAATACGGGTTTGATTAATAAGAAGTATAGGTGAAAGTTAAAAAAGAATCAAAGGTTTAAAACGTTAAACGAATATTATTAAATTATAAAAAGACTTTTTAGTTATAAAGTGTAATTATTAAAGGGCGGTAAAGGATTTATTATACCGTATGTTATATTTCACGAAGGTTTAAAGAAATTAAGGTAACGTTTAAACTATAAAAGTGTTATCCGATCGTTGCCGTAATTAATATAAAAACTTATAAAATATAGTTAAAAACAAGATGTTAAACTGAAAAATGAGGATTATAATATTGTCTTAAAAAGTAATACATATAAGAAAATTAAAAAGATTAAGCGTAAAAAGGAGCGTCCAAAAAACGGGTTTTAAACTGTATACCATGGAAACTTTAAATATAGCCTTAAAACTAATCCGTAAACTAAAGCTTGCTTAAACCTAAAAGGGTAATAACTATAATTATAGCTTATATATCTTTTATTTTAACTCGTTAAATAATGACGAAAGTTTCTTAAATAGCGTCGAAAACGCCGAACGGGTTATTCGGAACGCTTGCAAATACTAACATATAGTTAACATATTAAAAAATAAATACGATAGCATTTTTAAAACTTCGAAAAATATTAACTTGGGTAAGTTATTTATTACCTATAGGCTGTTTAGAATAACGAATAACGGCTCGTCTTTAAAAAAAGCTATAAAAAGTCTAAAGCGAAAAATATAACTTAAAACAATTTTTACAAAAATTAAAAAAAGACTTTTAGGTAAAATCTTTAATTTTATAGCCCTCGATAAAGGCTGTAGCTACGGACATCGTATTAATATCAAATAAGTATTAAGGAAAACGTATACATTCACGAAAAAGCTAAACAAATTTAAAACCGTATTTACGTAAAAGGTTTTATGTAACGAAAAGAAATAAACTATAATAAAGTCGAAACGAATATTATAAAAACTATGCACTAAAGAATCTTAATGACTTTGACTATTTATTCAAGTTGGCATATTTTTATATTAACGTTATTGTTGCGTACTTAAATAAAAGCCTGGAGGAAGATGTTTATATAAAATAATTCTTTCTGTTAGGGGAATATTTCGATAAGTACCCGGAAAGTAAATAAAAATATTAATTTTACTCTAAAGAAATTATTAAGCGAATAAACCTTTTATACAGCTTAAGATAGGCCAAAATTACTGAATAAGAAAAAGTTAAAAATTATTTAGAAAGCAAAATTTACAGTTAATAATTTCGGATGACACGATTTATTTTAATCTTAAAACTAAAAATAATATCGCTTTATATGTTATTAATTTTCTGCTTTTTAAAGTTAACAAATAATACCTTAAAAACATAGCTACAAAATTAGTAAAAACGTTCCCATTAAGTATCTAAGAATCGCGGATAAGTACCTAAGCGTACGAATTATCCGTTCTTTATCGATTAGCGAGGTTAAGTTAAATTAATAGTAATATATCGAAAACTTATTAAAATTAATTAGGCTAAACGAAATACGAAAGGAACTTACGTTATTGATTAAAAATTACTTGAAGTATGCTATAAAATAAGATAATATAGTTAGCTATAAAAAAAAAGAAGAAGAAATATAACGTACTATACAAGCGAAGGGTCCAAATAAGCGAGTGGTCCAAAATTTCATTTTCTGCAATAACTAATCTAAATAATTCAACGATAATACTTTAATTAATTTAAATTAACCTTATTCTTTGTCGCTAACCGTATTTATAGCGTTAAAACAAATATACGTATGATATTAAGGCTTATTGCAAACGTTATATTACTCTTTTTTTAACCCTTTATAACCAATTATTTCTAATAATCTTTTACTGTATTTCTTTTATTATTACCCGTATTGTCGGCTGAAAGATTTGTTTATTTTAGATAATAAATATTCTTCTTTATTAAAAATAATTATTTTAATCTTTTAGTTACGTAAAATCGATTTATTACAAAATTAACGCGATATATTTTACGATATATCTTATAATACGTTTTACCGCATATTTCTTATAACGCGTTCCGCGTTCAGTAATAAGCCTCAACTCACCCTGCGATACGCCTTATAATACGCCTTATAATACGTTCCTGTTCGTATATTTTTGTTACAGGAACAAGTGTTCCTGTCTTAAAGAGATCAGCCTTTAAGGCTTAGCTCGTGCCTGTCACGGTTAAACTTCGGAAGTTGGGCTTGGCTCTCAAGGTGATCTGGTTGATCTAGGGGATCTGGAACCAGATCATATAGATCCAACGGATCCACGACACACTCATTCTGGGAAGTAGGGATATGTAATAAATCGGTCTCTCATGTAAATGGCACCTACTTAGTTTCGCTCCTTAGCTATTAATCTAAGTCTACAGCCAGAGGCAGTCTTTCTCTACTGTGGGAAGAGTCTTTAAAACCTCTTTAACGAACAAACACCTAGTGAATCATTCCTCGCCCTATTGTTACCTGCATATCAAGACCGCTTTTCGGATACTGCTCATACCTCCAGGTGGATGTATGACAGGTTCGTTACAATTTTCTACATTTTAAAACCGGACGAAAAGCTTTCGCGTATATAGATAGACAAGTCGATTAAAAATGAGGTTTTTATCGGTTAGCTATAATTCTGGTAAAGTAGGGTTAATATTAGTTTAAACGTATTAAAAGGTAATCGGTTATAACTGTGAGGATACAGCTCCTAAAGGTCTGCAACTAGTGACCGACTAGTCGCCGACCCACTCATTAGCATAAATAACCATCTGGCAACTAATAGAAGACGCCATGGAAGTAACCTAATACACTGACTTCTTGAAATTCACTCTGCGACTGATTGGCGACTACCTCACTCTAGCACTCAGCTATCCCTTATCTTACAATAACATAGCTAGGAAGAAGGAATAGTAATATAGTGTGACGGCTAAGGGGTTTAACCAACTATTAAACCTAGTCGTACGGTTTATGTTGGCAGTAGTGTCGTAGGAAACTAAGCAATAATACGTTCAATAGTTACGTCTAATAATAGCAGATTGTTAAGGGTAATCTGGGTAACCAAATTATATTACAAGCTGGTGATTTATCTAAGCTATAGTAAAAGCGAATGTATATATCTTTACCTTGGCTTAAAGTGCTTAAGCGATTCGAACCCTTAAGTTCGTTTAGCCCCTTAAATCCGTATAGCAGCTTAAGGAACTTAAAAAGCTTGGCCTTTTAAGTCTTTTAAGTTAATTACGTAACTTTTTACCTTAGGTTAAGGCTAATTCTTTTAAAAGGTCCGACCGTTTATGTTATAGCCAAGACTGTTAGGTTATAATACGATTTCTTCCTTTTAGGATCTTTATTTTTAAAAATTAATTTGTTTATCTATTAATTTTAGTAAGTAACTTTTCTTTCTTTATACTCATAATATCGGGTCGAATTAAAAAACGTCGCTTTCGTTAACGTATTAACGCTTTGGTTTTTTCAAAACGTATTAATTGTTTTAGTTTTACCATACCTTTTTATTTTCGTTATAAAAAGGAAGGTACGGATTATAAAGTTATTCGTAATTCCGTAAAATACGCATAATACGTTCGTTATAACGGTTCGTATAATATTTTCGGGCCCTTAAAACTGGAGCACCAAAAACTTCTTAACGAAAAGGATCGTTTAAAACGTAAGGAAAAGCAAGTTCGGAAAACGTTACGGGCTGTTACGAACAAATTTAACCGTTTACAAAAACAAAAACAACTTTTTCGTTAACGGGATATTAAGATATTTCGTCGTAGCATTAAAAATACGGAAGTTATAAAAAGTTCGAACGGTTAAAAAAGGAACGGGAATAATTAAAAGCGGCGGTCGCCGCGGCTACGTTAAGCCAGGTCGCAGATCCGGTTAACTGGTTTAAACTTATTAATTAATCGACTGCTAACTAAGGTATATCCGTCGTTATTGGTAAAAGCTCCTTAATAAACGTTAAACGTTTATAAAGTTTTTGGCGGGTTCCCAGATATTTTCGGAATCTGGGTAATTTTTCCATTTAATTAGATATTCGGTAAGTCCGTTTTTTCTTCGTATATCTAAGATTTCTTTTGCTTCGTATGTTAATATATTTTTTTCTGCCTTTTTTTTATATCTTATGTTAACTTTAATCATATCTGCTATTAATTCGAATAAGGAAACATAAAAGATTAAATAAAGTTTAATTTTAGGGGATAGTTTTAATTAATAATTATTTTTTAAAATCTTTTTGATAATCTTATATAATCCGATATATTTAAAATCAAATCTTTTATTTAATCGCTTAATTTAAATGTTTTTGGTAATTAGGTAAACCATTTTTCCCTCCCGGAAGGTTAATCCTTTTAATCTTTTTTAGTTATAATATTTCTTTATTTAATTACGTACGAATTTAAATTTTGTCTTTATTTTTGTATATAATTATTTAAGTTGTTTTAATATAAGGATTGCTTTAACGTTAATAAGATCTTCGCGTATATTTTTATAAACTTTTAATATAAAATTAAAGTTGGCGTTTGCTGGAATTATCTTGGTACTTTTATGGTAATTGGTATTATAAGCTAATTGGATAATAAGTAACTTCTGGACCTAATCGTTTTGTTCGTAATTAATATAACATCGTAAGTATGTTTCCAATATTTGGTTAATTTTTTCCGTTTATCCGTTTGTTTAAGGTTTAAATACGTTAAATAATTTATAATTTAAGCCTAATTAAGCCATAAGGTTTTGCCAAAATTTTGAAATAAATATTATTTTTTTATTTGAAATAATTTCCGTTAATAATCCGTATATTCTTAAGATATATTTTAAAAAGATATAAGCTAATTATTTTGCGTTTGTATTTTTATTATATAGTAGGAAATAAGAAAATTTGGTAAATCGGTTAACGATTACGAAAATATTATCGTGTAATATACCTATAGCTAGGTTTTTTAAAAGTGAAAGTTTGGTAATAAAATCGAAAATAACTAAATCCCATAGTTGCTTTGCAATTGGTAATGGCTGTAATTTTCCGTATGGCTTATATCGTCGTATTTTTGCTATATTGCAGATATAATATTATTATCGTACTTTTTTTATTATTAATTTCATTTTAAGGAAATAATAAGTACGTTATAATCACTTTAAGGTTTTATGGATCCTTAGGTATCCGTATAGCTAATGCTCATATATATCTCTTACTAATATTTCCTAATATTCTTCTAGAACTTGTATCTTTTCCATTCTTTGGTCCTTAGGTAAGTTATCGTTATATTTCTGGATTTTCTGCTATAAATTAAAAGGTGCTGCTTTAATTATTATTATCTGTCGTAATTATAAATATTTTTCTGGCGTAATGTCGAAAATTTGATGGTTAACCTTAATTACCTTTTTTTCGAGGTCTAGTTTTTAACTAAGTACGTTTACCTTGCCGTTTTTTGATTTTTTTTTGGTAAATGATAATAAAGTCGTATTCTGCTAATTTTTTAACGTAACGTAATTATCGTTCTGTAAGTTTTTTAGTGGTGGTAAAACGGGTAAAGTTTTTATTGTCGGTATACATCTTAACTTAGTAAAGGTTTCCCTTAAGGTAATGTCTGAATTTTCGAAAAGCTTTAACGATAGCCATAAATTCTTTATTAAGAATAATATAATTTAATTTTGTTCCTTTTAATTTGCAAAAATAAAAGGCGATAAAATATAAATAGCCTTAATTATCGCGGTATTTTATTATTACGTTTAAAGCGTAATCCGAAGCGTCGGTTTCAAGTTTAATTAAGCGGTTCGGGTTATATATAATTAATATTAACTTACTAGTAATCACGTTTTTAATTTTTTAAAAGGCGGTTTCCGTTTTCGTTATCCAAAAAAATTTGT
The DNA here is from genome assembly GCA_004154915.1 of Monosporascus ibericus. NCBI lineage: Eukaryota > Fungi > Ascomycota > Sordariomycetes > Xylariales > Monosporascus > Monosporascus ibericus. The sequence continues at coordinate 18,783 of QJNU01000032.1, forward strand.
TTTTTTTTTTTCGTTAGGTTAAATAATAACGTAATTATTTTGTTAAAGTTTCGAATAAACTTTCTGTAATAATTAACAAATCCGAAAAAAGTTTATATTTCCTTAATTATAATAAACGTCTTTTATTTTTATATTGTAACGATTTTTTTAAGGTTTATTTTAATATATCCTAAGGTAATAATATATCCTAAAAATTCCACTTTTTACGTATAGAACTAGCTTTTCTTATTATTAATTAAAAGGTTGGCGTTTTATAAGGCTTAAAAAACTGTATAAACGTATCCTATATATTCCTTTATGTTTTTCGAATAAATAAGAATGTCGTCGAGGTAATAAATAACGAAGATGTTTAAGTACTCCTTAAGTACGTAGTTAACCATCCGTTGAAAAGTTGCTAATACGTTCGTAAATCCGAAAGGTATAACGAAATATTTAAAAAGTCCGTATTTCGTTTTAAAAGTTATTTTTTATTCGTGTCCTGGCTTAATACGAATTTGATTATATCCTTTTCTAAGGTTTAAGCTTATAAATTAATTAATTCCGTAAAAACGATTCTTTATTTCGTTAATTAGGGGTAACGGTATTCTGTTTTTAATCGTAATATCGTTTAGCTGCCTATAATCGATAACTAAACGTAACTTTCCGTTTTTCCTTAATACGAAAAATATAAGGTATCCGGTTAATGAACTAAAACGTCATATATAACCTTTCCGAAACTTATTTTTAAGGTATTCGCATAATACCTATAATTCTGTCTTATTAAGGTTATAAATTAAATAAAATCTGGTCGATGTCCCGTTTTTAAGGACTATTTCGTAATCCTATTCGCTATATTTTGGTAATTTCGTTTTAAGTTCTTTACGAAATAATCGTTTATATTTATAATACTGTAAAGGTACGTTAGTTATGATCTCTAGCTCTAAAAGTTGATGCTGTAAGTGATCGTTTATTTTTTACAACTTTGTTCTAATAATAACGATAATACGTCGTATCCTTTTATAATGCCCTTGTTTTTTTTTATATTTTGTTCCTATAGGTAGTAAGGTTTTTATCGTATTTTTATGCCTATACTTGTCGTTATTTTCGATCAAATATTAAGATCTTTTCGTATATTTCTTCTTTTTGTTAAATGGATACGAAGTAAACTTTATCTAGCTAATTATTTAATCGATTAAAGAATTATACTGATATAGCTATAATTTTCCAAGGATTATATTGTAATTTCTTATTAAAACGATATCGAAGTTTGCTATTTAATTTTATCCGTTAACGAAAATCTCGAAGTGATTAATCTTACGGCTAATCTTTTCATTATTGTAAGCGAATACCTAACCTTTTACGTTCTCGGCGATATAAGGTTCTATTTTTTCCTTCCATAATAGTCGAAATCGGTTAACCATATCCGGCGTAATATAATTTCCTCCTGTTATTTCGTAATCCATAAATACGGTAAACTAATATATCCTAATCCTTACTTACAGAATAATAAAGTCATTCTTAGCTCCTATCGTCACGTTTAAAGCCCTTTTAAGAAGTTCCTGCTGGCTTTTCCGGGTCTTATTATCTTACGGCTTTTTTATAAATAGCGTTCGTCTTTTAACTTATCCTTTAACGCCTTAATACACTTTTAATTTTATACGTTAAAAGTTTTCAGTTACTTTAATTATCCTTCTTATCGGCGTAAGATGGTTTCGAATAAAAGGATTTACGTCTAAAAGTCTTTTTTAATAATATATTCTGGTTCGGGGGTTTCTTATCCCTTTTATCGTGCTTAAAATTAAGCGTCGTACTACCTTATTTTTTTATTCCTTTTTTTTATTTCGTATTTAATTTTTTACTATTCTTCCGGATTATTCGTAAAGGTTAAACGAAAATTTAAATTATTAACTACTTCCAATAATACCTTTATAACTATTTAATAAATCCATTCTTTTTTTATCTTATAATCGTATCAACCGTAATAACATATAAGGTTTTCGTTAAGGCAATTCTTTTTTTCGGGCCAGCTTATTACGGCTATAATAATATTAATAATATCTTTTAAAGCAAACGTTTTCAAGTATTTATACTATCGTTAATTCTTAAAGTCTTTCCTAATTTAATTATAAAAGTTAAATCCCTAGTTATATATTCGCGTAAGGCATATCTTAATGTACCGTTTTCCTTTTATATATCTTAAGCAATAAATATGCTTGCATTAAATAATATAAAATTTCCCATACCGATTTGGTTATCCTGGTAACAGGTTTTTATCCTATCTTTAATACTTTTTAATTTATGCGTTAAATTTTAATTATTCGTACCGCTATCGCCGTTTTTTTTAGGAACGGGAAAATAACTTATCCTTTAAAAGCTCCTTTTATCCGTTATGTTTTTTTAACTATTAGGCTATTATAAATCCTATAACAAAAATTCGCTATTTTTAAATAGCTGTTTAAGATAGCTTTTTTATTTTTTATAACCCTTATCGTACTTTTTTAGGGGGATTATAATTATCTTTAATCCTAATTATATTAATTAATTTATTATCATTTCCTTAGCTATTTCGAAATAATCCTTAAGAAATTAATATCCAGGTATTTTGTCGTAATTTCTTAAGTACCTTATATTAATAGGCCTTATATTTTATTTTGTTGCAGTTAAAGTATTTAATAATACGTAAGTCGCGTTGTTATATTACGCTTAATTCCATAAGTTCTGGTACCGTTCCGTAAGATGTATTAGTTTTTCGTAAAATGCTGGTACTAAAAAAATACTTTAGCTTATTATTTTATCGGTTCTTAAAATGTCGAATCTTTTAAGCGTATTACTGGTCGTCGATTTTGACTGCCATAGCAATATAATCTACCAATTTTTCGGGGCGTTCGTTTTTAAATAATTCTCTTTATACCTCCTTTTTCAGGCCGTTAAAGAATATAACCATTAATACTTTTTGTCCTTAATTAATCTTCGAAATTAGTTAAATAAAGGAATTGCCGTATCCGGAAGCTAATCCTTTTTATTTTAAATCCTTAATCTTTTTTTCGGCCTTAGTTTTCTTATTTACCATTTCGAATACCTTCCTTAATTTTTCCTCGAATTTTTCGTAATCGTTATAAATAGCCATAATTTTTGCAGACCTTTGTTAGGAAAATTTAGTAACTTATTTACGAAAGGTAAGTTCAAACTAAATAATTACGTTTCCGGTTAACCGTCCTACGGCGAACTAAATTTAAAAAGTAAGCGTTACGAATCTAATAAAAAAGTATTTAAAGTAAATACGGTATTCCGTAAGGAACTGTTATAACTTGGTAATAATTCCGTCGAAAAAAGTAAACTTAATAAGCTTTAAAACTTTTCCGGATTCCTTACCGTAAATTATTTAAATAGGTTATGCTGGTTAAATTAACTGATCCGGTTAATCGGGTTGCTTTATGTTTGCTTATCTTGTTAACTCGATTTTTTAAGTTTCCAATTATTCGCGAATCTTTTTAAAAGTATTAGTAAGCTCGATCTTGTCGTTAGTAAGCTAAATAACCGCGTTAATTAACTAGTCCAGTCGGCGTAAGGCTTTTTTCTGGGAAAAACTAGGTCGAATCTTTTCGTTATCGGAATTTATAAGGTTATCCTCGGGTACCTAAAAGATTTTCTTAAAAACGGGTTACTTACTGGAAAACATAATATTAATAATATTGCTTAAAATCTAATAACACTGCTAAATAAGAGCTTATAATATATGACGGCTAAAAAGTTTAACCAACTATTAAACCTAATCGTACGGTTTATGTTAATAATAATATCGTAAGAAATTAAACAATAATACGTTTAATAATTACGTCTAGTAATAGCAAATTATCAAGGGTAATTTGGGTAACCAAGTTATATTATAAGTTGGTAATCTATCTAAGCTATAGTAAAAGCAAGTATATATATCTTCACCTTGGCTTAAGGTGCTTAAGCGACTCGAACCCTTAAGTTCGTTTGGCCCTTTGAGTCCGTGTGACAGCTCAAGGAGCTTAAGGGGCTTGGCCCTTTAAGTCTTTTGAGTCAGTCACGTGACCTCTTGCCCTAGGTTGGGGCTAACTCTCTTGGGAGGTCCGACCGTTTGTGTTGTAGCCAAGACCGTTAGGTCATAACATATAGCGTCCGCGGTAAGCCTTAATATGATAGGTGCATTTATTTCAAAGCTGTTAATACGGTTAGCGATAAAGAATCCAGTTTATTTAAATCAATTAAAGCTGTTATGGTTAAGTTATTTAGAATAATTATTACAGAAAGTGAAATTTTAAATTACTCGCTTGTTTGGACCGTTCGCTTATGTGGTACGTTATTCGAATACGTAAATTTAATAAAGAAGTTTAATTTTTTCAGTTATATTAGCAAACTGTTACGAACTAACACCTTACCAGCTTGGGCACACGGTCGGGACAAGACTTGGACCACCACCGACCAAGATCACGTCACATAGATCCGAATGGATGAACGGATCCAAAGAGATGTAGGCATCTAAACAATATGGATCCACAGGGATCCCCGGATCCATATAAATCTAATTCACTTACATAATACGGATCCGAGTAGATCTTCGGATTTAAAGAGACCTAGTTTAGAATATATGTCAGCTAGCTGGGGGGTGCGTAGCGCACCCCATATACGGAAAGGTCACCTACTGATCGGCCCATACATGTTCCGTGGCTAAGCTACTTAACGCTGTACGCGTGCAACAGCATACGCATTTAGCATAATACAACAACATAACTGATGTCCCTTATATCTGATAATTAAGAATTTTATTCGCTTAATTCGCGTAAATATCAACTGATTAGCTACTGCTGAGACGATATAAGCTATATATCAGTAGAAATTATCAATATATTTTAATAGCAATAATGGCGACCGTATAGTCGGTATCCTAAATCATTTACTAGGGACCTAAGGATTGGGACCGTTTTAAAGGCGAATTTCAATTTAAAGCGTACGCGCTTAATATTTGGGATTTTATCGATCCTAATCAGTTACGTTCGTGGTTTATTAAACCTATAAAACCCGATATAACCTTATATCCGAAGAAACGAATTCGTCTTTAGACGTAAAATAATACCCCAGCTTTCGATAATATATTCGAAAACGTCGACCTTATAAGTTATCTTACGAACGTCCTTAAGATAACGACCGAAAGTAAATAAGCTTATAATTAGGAATTTACAGCATATATTTATAAGGATCGGAAGTACGATACCTTCCGTAAGGGTATTAACGACCTTATGAAATAGGTTCTGAAGTTTGTATCTTTAACGATTAAGGGAATAAGTTTTTTTTTAAGGAAAAACCTGCGAAAGTGGTACGCTAAGCTGGCTAAGTCCGGTAAGGTATACGACGGTAGGTTATTAATTAATACTTAACGAAAATACTGCAAAAGGTTGAAGCAAGTTTCGAAGTTTGGCAAGAAGTTAAATAAATGAATCGTAAGATAATAAGAAATTATGGCTTAAGGGTAACGATATGGTATCCCAGAAACGAATATAACGATTATATGGGTTAACAACTTATGTACAATTTTGGCTTTTATTATAAAGACCTGGATAATAACCTTTTAGATAATAAAGAAAGTAAAGATCGATAATAATACGATTAATTATTAAAAGGTAATAATTAACCTTTTAAATTATTGGGTTATAACTTATTAACTATTTATATCGAAAAACGTTAAGGTAACGTTTTTTACGTTTTACGGGATTTCCGCGGATTTTATTAATTAGGATAACCCCGATTAAAAAGAAATTAAGCTTATTAACTTTTAGTTATAAGGAAGGATTCCGGTACGAATGCCGAAATAAGATAGTCGTAAAGGTTTTTATGCGGACCGAAACGTTAGCAAGTGGAAACGTTAGGAGTTAAATATATAAGGTATATAATGCAAAACGTGCTTAAGTAGTTATTATAGGCTAATTTAGTGCTTTTATGTATTCCTTAATAAAGCTTTAAAAGGTTTTCGATTTAGTGAAAATTTAAGATTATTCGTTCGAAACCGAATAGTTATCGATTAGTTTTTAAAGGAAAAGATTAACCGCTTATCGAAAACTATAAAAAAGTTAATTATAAAAATAAATTAATTCCTAAAGGGAATAAAACGAATCTTAACGTACTTTTTGATTATTAATTAACGTAACGTTATAAACGTTTCGTTTTATTTTTTAAGGAATTTATTTATCCTGGATTTAGGGTTTACGATATATATCTTTAATTTTATTAATAGGTTCCTAAATTTTAGATTAACCGTATAAGGTAACGGAATATACGTAGGTAATAGCTTTGTTCCGATTAAAGGGTACGGAAAGGTTAATATATTACTTTAAAGCTTTAGCGGTACGAAAGCGTTACGGTTTTATGATATGGCTTATTGCGAAAAATTCGTATATAACCTAATATTATTCCGATAGCTCCGGAAAAAAGGATATTAGTAAAATAACCGAAAAATTAATAACTATATTCGAAATAAGTATAATTAAGTTATGGTTATATTAATAAATAAGTTTAATTAATTCGTTATCGAAAATATTAATATAATTACCTTTTATGTAACCCTTATAACTTATAAACGAAACGTTAATTTATGGACGAAAAGATTATTACGTATAGGTAACGGTATTATATAACACTTACGTTTAAGCCATCCAGGCCCCAAAGTAATCGCCCAGTTATAATCCTATATTAAAGGAATTCGATTAAAGGGTTTTATAATAATCGAATATTAAGTATGTGGCAAAGCGAAGGCAAAAAAATAAATACGTTACGAACTTCGAAAAGGAGTATCCCGATTAAGCCAGAAAATTGCCGTTAATTTTACTAATTTCGAAAAAAACCTTAAAGGATATAAATACGTTATGTTCGTTACCGATAAATATTTAAACTTTATTTGGGATATTTACCTAAAAAACCGAAAGCAAGATATATTAATTATAACGTTTTAATACTTTTTAAGAATTCTGAAAAATTAAGATAAGGTTTTCCCATAAGTAATCGAATACGATAACGAAATTTTGAAAAATTATTAACTTTAAGATATATTTTAGTTACTTTCTTTTAATATTAAACTTAAACCTTTAACATTATATACCCAGGTTTAAAATGGGGGTATAAAACGTTTAAAAGGTATAATTAAAAAGAAAGCGATTATAATACGAAATGACGTTAAGTTATTAGCGTTTTTAATTATATATATTTTTAAAGCGGTAATATATTTATATAACCGTATTTTTAAATATTTCTTTTTGGCAAATTTTATATAAGGTTTATTATATTTATTTGGCGTATAAAAACGGCGTTATAATGCTTAATCGGAAGCCCTAAAAGGCTTACTTACGTACTTATGGTTATATGGCTTACGTTATGACGATTACCGTTATAAAAAAAATAATAAAGGCTTTAAAAGTTAAATCTTAAAACATAAATTAACTTTTTTGTCGGTTACCGATTAATAAATATTTACGAGGTTTAAAACTTATTAACGAATAAAATTATCGTTATTCGAAACGTATAATTTAACGAAAAGATTACCTTTTTTGGTAATATTAAAAACTTTAAAGATAATCTTTTTTACGTTACGGAAGATAAACTGCAAATTTTGTTCCGATAAGTAAAGATATTTAATTAGGTTAATAATTACCTAATATATATCCAAAAAAAGGATGAAAACCTAAGCGGGATTTAGTTACCGGTTGGATCGGAGGGATAATTTTAAGGTAGTATAGGCGAAAAAGACGTACGGGATAGGGGAAAATAAGCTTATTCGTATAAAACTGATTATCCTTATACGACCGTTTTGTTCGAGCCATTTCCGACTTTTGAATTATTACCGCTATTAGCGTTTATATTAATAACTATTACGATTATTACGCCGGCGGAAATAATAAAGGTAATTTTAAGCTTCCGTCCTTTTATTTAATACAAAGCAACGGTAAAAAACGAAGCTATCTTATAAGTTATAAATATAGGTTCCTTATGCGTTCCGAATTAAAGGGGTGTTATTAAAAACGACCATAAAGTTTGGGAGGCCGTATTTAATATAAAACGAATAGCTTATTTTATAAGTACGCGTAATAACTGGTCGGTAAATTGCGGAAATTTAGGGAAATTAAAGACCCGAAATACGTACCATTTTAATCGGAAAGGTTTTAATATAATAAAAATAAAGACGTTATTTAGGTCGTTAAACCGGGTATAGAGGCGAAATTTGTTATTACCGCCGTAAAGCTATAAAAAGTTAAGTATATATCCATTAAGGAAGATGTTTCGTAATGCCGAAACGGCTTACTTATAAAGTTATAAGGAGATAAAGTTTTGGGAAACCGTTAATTAATCGTTTATTAAAGGGAAATAAATGTTAAAATATATATGGGTATATATTTATAAGTTTGATAAATATGGCTAGCTTTAAAAGTATAAAGCCCGTTTCGTCGTACGAGGTGATTAATAGCTTAAAAACGCATACGGCGATATATACGTATCCATACTTGCTGGAAGGTCGTTTCGAACTTTAATTGTTATTACGGCTAAGTTTAACCTAAAGCTTAAATAATATGACGCTATAAACGTTTTCGTTAACGCGAACTTATTTTATAAAATATATATGAAAACGTTTTTAGGATATTTATAACATGGCAAAATATTCCTAATTAAAAAGGCATTATATGGATTAAAAGAATCGCCTTTATTTTGATAAAAGGATTTTATTAATATACTTAAGGATTTAGAATTTAACCCCGTTTTTTACGAACCATGTTATTTCTTTCGTTAGGGGGTACTTTTATTTTTTTACGTCGACGATATAGTTACTGCGTATAATAAAAAGTATTAAGATTTTGTCGATTAATTAATTTAATAAATATAAGAACGATATACCCTTATAGGTAATAAGAATTTATAATAATTTTTTAGGATTAAAGTAATTAAAAATAAACTTAATAAAAGAATTTAGTTATCTTAATTTAATTTTATAAACAAGTTGGTTAATTTAATCCTTAAAAAAAGTCTAAATAACCTTTTAAAGACGTTAATGGTAAACGTTAAATTATTATTAAATTCTGATTTAGCTTATTTAGGTTTAATAAATAAATACCAAAAAAAGATCGGTTTTATTTTATATATTACAATTAATATGCGACCTAATATATCCTTTATAATATCCTAATTTGTACGATTTAATCAAAACCTTAGTAACGTATATTATAACGTTATTAATAAAATTATATTATACTTAATTGGTATTAAAATGTTAACGTTACAGTTCGATAACAAAGATTTGATAGATACTTAAAACGACGTTTTTTTCGCGGATAATTCAGTTAACCGAAAAAGCTTTTAAACTTACCTTATAAAATTGTTCGAAAGAATAATAAGATAACGGGCGAATAAGTAAAATATAGTAACTATTTTTATAACCGAAACGGAATTGTTATCTTTTGCGTAAATTATAAAAAAAACCTTATTTACCTTTTAATTAATTAAGGAATTAAGAGTTAGCTTAAATGCAGGACCGTTAAATATATAATGTAATAATTAACAAATGATACGGTTAATCAACGCCGACGTCGCCTTTTTATAAATAAAGTTACGGCACGTAGATATATATAATTACTGGCTGCGAAAAATAGCAGAAAAGGACCTGATTAAAATAGATTATACGCCTATAGGCGACATGTTAGTAAATGGATTAACTAAAGCCCTATTACGAAAAGCCTTTAAGCACTTTAAAAAGCAGCTAGGATTAATGGATATTACCGAAGCCCTAAATTAGCGGAGGAAAGTTTTAAGGGTTATTTTAGACGAGGAATTAGCTGATTAAAAGGATTTAATCGCCGGAGGAAAGGTGGAATGGATAGCTCTAGCTTTAGGAAGTAATGAAATGTAACGATTAACGCCGTGAAGACTTTAAGGCGTTGAAGGGGTGTGTTAGCTAGCTGGGGGGTGCGTAGCGCACCCCATATACGGAAAGGTCACCTACTGATCGGCCCATACATGTTCCGTGGCTAAGCTACTTAACGCTGTACGCGTGCAACAGCATACGCATCTAGCATAATACAACAACACAACTGATGTCCCCTATATCTGACAATATATGTACTTATTATTACGACAGTTTAAATAGATTACCAGCTTATAATATAATTTGGTTACCTAGATTACCTTTAATAATCTGCTATTATTAGACGTAATTATTAAATACCTTATTACTTAATTTCCTATAATATTATTACTAATATAAACTGTATAACAAGGTTTAATAATTAATTAAACCTTTTAACCGTTATACGTTATAAGCTTTTATTTAATAATGTTGTTAAATTTTAAGTAATATCCCGATATTATGTTTACTAGCTAGCTTGCAACCAAGGAGTCTACCTTTAAGGAATTAAGAAACGTTATAATCGCTATAACATAAAAGATCCAGGAATTCCAGAAGGTTAACGAACAATTCGAAAGCCAGGTTAAGGTATAGCTTATTACAAGACTTAAATAAAAGATTAAAGCCTTAAAACTTTTCGATGGCACCGGAGATGTATAACCCTTTTAACTTAAATTAAGTTTTACCTTTATTTTTATCGGAACTTCTTAATCGACGAAGCCGACAAAATTATCATTATTACCGGAAGCGTTAAGGGAGATGCCTTAAAATAGTTCGGACTTACCTTACAGGATTACCTAGAGAACGTAAAAAAGACTGAAAAAAAGATATTAATAAATTATTCGCATATTATACTAACTTTAAACAAAAAAGTTCGAAATATATACGGAAACCTTAACGAAAAGTGAAAGGCCGGATAAGATATTTTTTAACTTACCTAAAAAGGTTTTGCGTCGAAGTATGTAACATTATTTAAACAAACTTTATTATATACCGGATGGATTAACGATAGAACTATAATAAATACTTTTTGTAAAAGTTTAAAAGAAAACGTTAAAAAACGAAATAATCCGTAGTAAAAGATTACTTACCATCGACCAATATGTTAACAAAATAATTAAGATTAATAACCGATAATACGAACGACGGATAAAAAAAGAATATTATTTGTTAAGCTCGAATATTCGAAAAGCGATAATTAAAAAAAAGAAATGCTTTTTTTATTTTTTATAAAACGATATTAGAACTTATGGAATTAACAGGAGTTTAATAACGTAACTTTCGTATTATTAAATGCTTTAACTACAAAAAGAAATAAAGCATAAGACTTATTAATGCAAGATACACAAAAAGCTAGAATAAAATACCTAAATACCGGTTCCTTAAGGCCCTCCCTCGAAATAATTAAAGTAATAATAAATTAATTAATATAATTAAGATTAAAGGTAACCATAACCCCCTTAAGGAAATATAATAAGGATTATAGGTAGCAAAGAAGTTATCATAGGCGGCTACTTAAAATACCGAACTTTTATTATAAAACTTAGAGTAACTTAATAATTAAAAGAATACGACGAATAAAAAAAACTTACAAAGGATAAGTTACTTTTTCCGTTCTTAAAAAAAACGGCAATAACGATACGAACAGTTAGAACTAAACGCATAAATTAAGGAATACCAAGGTTAGGACGAAAACTTGCTGCTAGGATAACCGGACCGATACGGAAAACTTTATGCTATCTAGTATAAGCGCGCCCATTACCTAAATATATGGAAAAATAACGGTATATCGGAAAATGACTTACGTAAATATATAATTAAGGATTCGACTTCCATAATTAGACCGGAAAAGATCTTAAGGACTAACGATAATACAGACATCTAAGAACATACGCCTTAAAGAATACCGTCAACATTATTACGGCAGCAACGAGTTAGCTCGAAAAAAAAACCTACCCCGATAAAGACCCTATATACCATGTCAGATAGTACGATCATAAAATAAAAAAAGAATAAATTTATTAAACTGTTATAAAAGCATCACTGGAAATAATTAACAACCTGAACTTCCGACTAGCCTTTACAAAAAACCTAGATAAGCGATAAGAAATTAAAAATAAAATTCAGAAAAAAACCGAAAATATAAGGCAAAATAACGCCCAGTTCCAAGTACGACAAAAGGGACAAAAGGACTTCGAACCAGAATACATCAACAAAGAAGACTTTTAAACGTAAGTTTTCCTATTCGAAGTTACTTTACGCTGACAGAGAGGATAATTAAAACAGCTATAGGCCCTTAACTAGCAAAATTAAAAGCGCATTAAGGCGCTAAAAAAACTATTTAAAAAACGAACGCCACTTATAGAAAAGTCGCAAAATAATAGAACCCGGAAAAAACAGCAAAAGCTTTCCAAAAAGGCTTTAAACGCGACGATAAAAGCCGAAAGTAACCTTATTACCCTGCAAATAAAAATTGAGACATATTAATTTACCGTATTTATAAATTAAGAAATAACAAAAGGTAATTATATTACGCCGGATATAATTAACCAACTTCGAATACTATAAAAAGTAAAAATAAAACGTTATATTACCGAAAACGTAAAAAGTTAAACATTCACCTACGATAACGGAAAAATCACCCGCAAAATTAATCACCTCGAAATCTTCCTTAACGAACGAAACCAAATAGCAAACTTCGACATCGTTTTAATAAAAAATTACGACATAATTTTTGGAAAACCATGGCTATACCAATATAACCCCTTAATCGATTAAAGAAATAACTAAGTAAAGTTCGCTTTACATTTACTCGACAAAAAAAGGCAAGATAAAAAAAATTCTTAACATTCGATCGAAAATAGCGACGAATGCAAGCATAAAAATACGACAAAAACCTTACCACCTACAAAAACAAAACATATAAAAAGAAAGTAAGCACCACAGAAAAATACGACGTGTTATCGCTACTATCAAAACAAAGTTACAAAAAATAAACGATCACCTATAGCATTAACCCCCAAAGCTAAAAACTATAACTAATATACCTTTATAATGCTATAGATATAAACGACTATTGCGGAAGGAGTTCGAAACGAAATTACCGGAATATAACGAATAAAGTTATAAAATAATTCTAAAAGAAGAGATATTAACCAGATTCTATCTAATTTATAACTTTAACGAGATAAAACTATAGGCATTACGTAAATACCTTAAAGAAAAGCTTCGGAAAAGTTATATACGACGTTCTAATTTATTAACCGGATATCTTATATTCTTCGTACTAAGGAAAAACCGAAAATTACGCTTAATTATCGATTATAAATAATTAAACGATATTACGGTTAAAAACAAAATACCGTTACCTTTAATTAACGAAATAAAGAATCACTTTTACAAAATAAACTGATTTACGAGCTTAAATCTTAAAAAAGGATATAATCGAATCCGTATCAAACTAGGACATAAATAGAAAACAAACTTTAAGACGAAATACAGACTTTTTAAATACCTTATTATGCCTTCCAGATTTACGAACGCACCAGCAACCTTTTAACAAATAATTAATTACGTACTTAAGGAATATTTAAACATCATTATTATTTTTTACCTCGACGATATTCTCATTTATTCGAAAAATAAACAAGAACATATAAAACACGTTTATACAATTGTTTAAGCCTTATAAAACGCTAATTTACTAGTTAATACAAACAAAAGCTAGTTCTATATACAAAAAATAGAATTTCTAAAATATATTATTACCCTAGGATATATCAAAATGAATCTTGAAAAATCGCTATAATATAAAAGTAGGAAATACTTACCATAATCAAGGAAGTATAAACCTTCTTTAGATTTTTTAATTATTATAAAAGGTTTATTCGATACTTTAGTAAGATATTTACATTATTATTAAACTTAATAAAAAAACGAATTTAAATAGTTATTAAAAATAAAAAAAGCCTTCCAAAAAATCAAAAACGCGATTACCAGCGAGCCAGTATTAATTATATACGACCCAAGCCGCTTAGTTAAGCGTAAAACCGACGTTTCGGATTACTCTTTACGCGTAATAGCCAAATACCGCGACGATTAAGACAACTTATACCTTATTGCCTTTTACGTTTATAAATTAAAAGGGGTAAAATTAAATTACGCTATTCCTGACAAAGAATTTATAGCTATTATTAAAGCTTTTCGAAAATTTAGATATTATCTTAAGGGAAACCTTTACCAGGTTAAGGTATATACTAACTGCAAAAACCTTACTCGCTTTACTACCGCTAAAAAACTAACGGGACGATAATTACGTTACGCCGAAGAATTAGCAAAATATAACTTTATTATTATCTACCAAAAGGGATCAGAAAACGGTAAAGCAAACGTACTTAGTCGAACACCAGATCTTAAAAAAGTAATTAAAGTTAATTACCAAATTTTCGATATTACGCTAAAAGGATACCTATAACTACGATAGATAGTAACAATTAAAGCAGCACCCCTTAACCCATACCAAAAAATCCAAGAATATAACGACAACTTACCTGAAAACTAGAAAATGAAAAAAACACAAATCCTAGGTTGTTATTAATTATTAAATAATGTACTTTCGTAATAATTATGCCCCCAGCGCGTTCTTAAACGCCTGCGGGTTTCTTGATATATGGTAATACCGTTTTATGCGAAATCCTTATATTAAGAAGTTATTTTCGGAACCTCTTTCCGAAAAAAGTCTTTTTATTTAATACGATCGTTTTAACCTTAATATGTTACTATCTTTCGAAAAAGATTATTGCATATATTAAGGCGGTAAGCGCGTACTTTTTCCGCTTTATAATATAGCTAATCCTTATTCCGATAATAGGATAGGTAATAATTAATACTTTCGTACGACCGTTAAAGGCGTCGTTAAATTCGAAAAGGTTAGCATATATCGTAACGAAAGGCTTGTGTTCCTTAGTTTATGGTTTTCGCGAAATCTTTTTCCGAACCTTGCCAATAGCGCAGTTGTAACGGCTAAGGGGTTTAACCAACTATTAAACCTAGTTGTACGGTTTATGTTAATAGTAATGTCGTAGGAAATTAATTAATAAGGTAAGTAATAATTACGTCTAATAATAATAGATTATTAAAGGTAATTTAAGTAATTAAGTTATATTATAAGCTAATAATCTATTTAAATTATGGTAATAACGAACGTATATATATTTCTTATAATCGAATATGGTCAAACCGATCTCGTTTAACCATCTTTTTATGGTCGAATATGGTCGAACCGATCCCGTTCGATTATCTTTCCATGGTCGAATATAATCGAACCAATCCCGTTCGATTATCCTTAATTGCGTAATTAAAAAAAAAAGGTTAACTTACTTTTTAATCCGACCGTTCCTATGCGTGCTACGTATGTCAAGTTATAATACGATTTTCCCCCTTTAAAACCTTTACCTTGAAAATTAAATTATTTATATTTTTGTTAAATATGTAAAACCTTCTTCTTTTTTATTATTTTTCTTTATTATTAACATTATATCTGGTTATATTTCGAAAAATAAAAAAAAGTAAATCCTAATCCGGATCGTTATAAAAATCTTTGTCGTTTTATTTACAAATTTAACGTAAGCATATTACATTACTTTACCTGTTTTCGCGCTAACCGTCCTAAATGTATCGTCGTAAAGGATAAAGCTCGTTATAGCTTCTATATAAAAAAGAAATATACGTATTATAATTTCGATAAGGCAAATTTTTAAGCTATATTTCGCGTTTTTCGTAAAAAGGATAGGATTAAACGAAAAAAGGAAAAGGCCGAAGCGTCGTTTTTAAGGCGTTTGTTTACTTATAACGTTTTCGTAAATAAGAAAAACTTTTACGATAAAAAGTTACTAAAATAATTCGTCGTAATGTTAAAAATTTAAATAAGTTAAAACGATAGGAACAGGTTAAGGTAAAAGCTAATACGCAAGTTGTCCAGGTTACGGGGATGCCTAATTGGTTCGGCCCGGGAGTTATTAATTGGTTCTTTCTAGCAGATTCGGATTGGGAAATTACTTTAGGCGCTTTCGGTGTTGCTAATAAAAGTTCTTTAGAAGGCGCTAGGCATTTATAAGGTTTTTGATAAGTTTTTAGGTGTTTTCGAAATCTGGGTAGTTTTCCTATTTAACTAGGTATTCGGTAAGTTTATTTTCTTTTTTTTTTTTTTGCGTATATTTAGGATTTTTTCTGTTTCGTATGTTGGTATATCCTTTTCTGCCTTTTCTTCGTATCTTATGTTAATTTTGATAGTATCCGTTATTAATTCGACTATGGAAATATGAAAGATTAGGTGGAATTTAACTTTAGGTGGTAGTTTTAATTGGTAGTTATTTTTTAAGATTTTCTTGATAATTTTATATGGGCCGATATATTTAAAGTTCAGTTTTTTATTAGGTCGTTTAGTTTGGATGTTTTTGGTGGCTAAGTAAACCATTCTTTTTACCTAAAAGGTTAATCCTTTTAACCTTTTTTGGTTATAGTACTTTTTTATTTGGTTACGTACAAATTCAAATTTTATTTTTATTTCCGTATATAATTATTTAAGTTCTTTTAATATAAGAATTGTTTTAACGTTAATTGGTCCTTTATGTATGTTTTTATAAAATTTTAATATAAATCTAAAGTTAACGATTACTGAAGTTATTTTGATATTTTTATAATAGCTAGTATTATAGGTTAATTAGGTAATAGGTAATTTTTAAACTTCATCGTTTTGTTTATAGTTGATGTAATATCGTAGATAGGTTTCAAATATTTGGTTGGTTTTTTTTGTTTGTCCATTTTTTTAGGGTCTAAATACGCTGGATAGTTTATGGTTTAAGCTTAATTATGCTATAAGTTCTTACCAGAATTTCGAAATAAATATTATTCTTTTGTTTAAAATAATTTCTGTTGGTAATCCATATTCTTTTAAGATATGTCTCAAAAAAATGTAGGCCAATTATTTTGCGTTTATATTTTCGTTATATAGTAAGAAGTAGGAAATTTTTATAAATCAGTTAACGATTATAAAGATACTGTCGTAATATATATTTGTAGCTGGATTTTTTGAAAATAGAAGTTTGGTAATAAAATCGAATGTGATTAAGTTTTATGGTCGTTTTGCGACTGGTAATGGTTATAATTTTCCGTATGGCTTATGTCGTCGCGTTTTTACCTTATTACAGATGTAGTATTATTATCGTATTTTCTTTATTATTAATTTCATTTTAAGAAAATAATAAGTACGTTATAATCGTTTTAAGGTTTTATAAATCCTTAAGGGTTTATGTAACTGATATTCATATATGTTTCTGTAACGAACCTGTTATATATCCACCTGGAAGTATGAGCAGTATCCGAAATGGGGTCTTGATTTGCAGGTAACAATAGGGCGAGAAATGATTTACTAGGGGTTTATTCGTTAAAGAGGTTTAAAGATTTTTTCCTTAATTAGAGAACGGTGCAGTTACCTTTAGTCGAAAGCTTAGATTGATAGCTAAAGAGCGAAACTAAGTAGGTATTATTTATATGGGAAACTTGGTTTATATATATCCTTTTCATTTCCTTAAGGTCCTTAAAGCCTTTTTATATGGTCCCTTAGAAGTCTCTGGATAGTTTCTGTTAACGCGACAGAGATCAGCTTTATGGGGCCGAGGTTTACCCGTTGGGGTTATTTTCTTAAGGTTTTATTTCTGGTCTGGGAGTTTCTTTTATAATATTATTCCCCTCCTTATAGGATTTTTGTCCTTAAAGATAAATAAGTTAGCTTCTTTTTTTTTTAGTTGGTTTTTTCTTCCTGTGATTTCCAATTAACTTGTTATTATGTTAAGTCTTTTGCGAAAACGTCTTAAGTCCTTTATTAACAGTAAGAAAGATTTTGCGTTTTTTATTGTTAATTTTGATTACCTTATTATGCCGTGCGAACGTTACGAAAATTTAAGGTTGGAATATAAAATAATTAAGGAAAAAAAGAAGTATTAACATTATTACGAAATAAACGTATCGTATGGAGGTAATAACGTTTTTTTAAAGTCGCTATAAAATATTCGATCGGAAAAAACGCAAATTGATAAAGAAAAAAGGGTAGCTAAAAAAACGTTATTAAACCTTTAGCGGTTGCAATCTAAGGTTACGGTAAGGTTAATTCGGTTAAGTCGATAATAGAATTTTTTTTAATACCGCGGGGTAAAAATAATTCGATAAGGACTTTGTTTTATTAACGAATTAAAAAAAAAGAAAAATTAGATCAGGAAAAGGAGCGTCTACGGCAGGAATAGGCGTAATTAGTTTCGGATATTAATTTTTTCGATTGGAACGTCGCGGGTTTGGATTTAAGCGGGGGACTTTTATCGCCCGTGATTTTGGTTACGCTGGAAACGGTCGGTTAGGATTCTGCCGGTGGAACGCCTTAATCAGGTTTATCGTATTCGTTAAGTGGTTAAGTAGTTCCCAAGTATTTTTTTCGTATAAGTATCCTTTCTATTTAATTAGATATTAAATCTTGTTTTTAACCATTTTAAAGTTTAGCATTTTTTCGATTTCGTACTTATTATCATTTTTTTCGATTTTTAGACTTATTTTTAACGGGGCGTTTTTAGGTGTTAGTTTTAATAAGGAAATATGGAAAATAAGGTATATTTTTATTATCTTAAGTAATAATAATCGGTAATTAGTTTTAAAAATAACTTTATTAACCTTAAACGGGCCAAACTTTTTAAAATTAAGCTTGTCGTTAGGCCTTTTGGTTTTAATTTGTGAGATGTTCGACGTTGCATTTTGTCTTTAATGTAACAAGTAAATTTTATTTCTTTTCGTTAAAATTGGTTTTTTAATTCTTTTTTTGTTATAATATTAGGCCATTTTTTGCTGGAGAAAACGTAATTCGGTTTATAATCGAGCTTATATTATCTTAATTTCCGTTATTATTATTTCTGCTCGGGGAGCTATGGTGGTGATTGCAGGAGCTTTATGCGTCGATTATTCTGGTTGTTGGATTATTGCCTTATGTCCGTATACCGCTATATAGGGGGATATGCCTATATTTTCGTTAGTAAACGTATTATAGGTTATTTATGTTAATGGTAGCAGTTTTACCCAATTGTTTTGCTAATAGTTAACATAACTTCGAAGGTATTATTTTAAGGTTTGGTTTAATCGTTCCGTTTAACCGTTTGTTTAAGGGTGATAAACTGTCGAGAATTTAAGCTTAACGCTTATTTATTTAAAAAAGCTAATATTAAACTTAGATGTAAAAAGTTTATTTCGATCAAAAATAATCTTTTTTGGTATTCCGTATTTATTAAGGTAATATTAGATAAATACATAGGTTAATTGTTTTGCTGTCGCGGTTCCTTTAAAAGGTAAGAAATACCTATATTTGGTAAGTTTATTAACGATTACCTAGATTTCGTCGTATTCGATTCCGGTAATTAGGTTTTTAGATAGAAAAAGGCTGGTGATAAAATCTTAAGTTATGGTATTTTATGTTTTGTTAGGAATATCGGTAAGTTATAATAGTCCGTAAGGTTTATAACGTATTGTTTTAGCTTTGTTATAAACGTTATAATTTTTAATAATTTTCTTGATTATTTGGCGTAATTCTAAAAAGTTGTACTTTTTTTATAATCGTCGGATGGTTTTAAAGATTTCTTAATGTCCATATAATAGGTTTTCGTAAAATTCTTTTATAAATTGTTCCTATTGGTTCTTAAAAACATAAATTTTGCCGTAATATAATAGTTAATTTTTTAGCTATCCTTTTAACTATTAAATCTTTTTTTTTTATTTATGTTGTAAAAACTTTAAAATTTTATTAAAAGTTTTAGGGTTAGTTTTTTCAGGATTTCGCATAACCGTATAATGCCATTTTTGTTATATTATAATATCTGCATGCTTTATTTAAGAATTTTCGGATCATAGTTGCCTTTACGATTAAAAATATTTGCTTAAATATTTTTTCTTTTTAATGTGATATATTTTAAAGTTAAATCTTAATAGGAAAATTATTTAAGTTTCGTATCGTTTATTTAGTTCTTAAGCCTTTATAAATCGAATAAAGTTTTTATAATCGGAATAAATATTAAAGGTTTTTTTAATTTTATTAAAGAAAGGTTCTTATTCTTTAAAAGCGTTAATAATTACTAGTAGTTTTTTATTATGAATTAAGTATTTAAGTTTTGTATTTCGGAATGCTTTTAAGTAATAAGTTATTAGGTATTATTTATCGTTATCCTTTAGTTATTTTAGGACGATACCTAATACGTAATCCGAAGCGTCTGTTTTTAGGCGCTTTTTTTTATTTGCGTTAAATAGTTTTATTATAAGTTTATTAATGATTATGTTCTTTAAGATTTAAAATGCCTTTTTTGCATTTTTTAGGAACCCAAACTTTTTATTAACGTACTTTTTGGTGGTAAATTTCGTTAATGGTTTAATTATATTTCCGTATTTTTTAATTAGGCCTTATACGTATCCCGTAAATCTTAAAATTTATCGGATATCGGTAACGGTCGCCTTGTTAAGGATGGGCTAATCTTTAACTGCTTTTATTTTAAAGCGTTAAATTTGAATTTAGCCAGGGGTAAGTATATATTTTAAAAAGTCTAGTTTTTATATGTACCATACGCTTTTGGCTGGGTTAATTCGGATGTTTGCCTTATTTAAAGTTTAAAGCATTTAAGCCATATGTTATTTATGCTTTTCCAAAATCTCGGAATAGATGAGAATATCGTCGAGGTAAACGAATACGGACTTATCTAGGAATTTTCGTAAAGTGGTTATAATTAGGCGTTGGAAACTGGCGGGAGCATTAGTAAATCTTATAGGTATTATTTGGTACTTATAAAGTTTATATATTATTCTAAATACCGTTTTCCATTTTTTTCTTTAGGTTATTCGGATACGGTAATAACCGTTTCGAAAATTAAATATAATAAATTATTTAATTTTGTTAGCATTTTTTTTCAGTATATTTATAAAGGTTAAAAGGTATTTATTTTTAATCGTGATATTATTTAATTATTTATAATTAATAACTTTTTTGAAAACCAGGTTTCCGTTTTTGTTAATCTTTTGTTTTCCGTTTTTGGTTTTTGGTATCATAAGGACGGGGTATTTAGTAAAAAAGTTAAAAGGTTGGATATATTCTTTTTTTAGATCGAGTTAAATAGTTTTCCATAAGGTTTTTAACTTTTTAAGGTTTATATAATAAATTTTATAAAATTTAGGATAATATCTTTTTTTAATAGGTATTCGGTAATCCTATTAACCATATGGTGGTAACTTGTAGTTTTTTTTATCCTTAAATAATTTTTTAAATTTTCGATATTTAAGTAGTATTATTTCGGCTTAATCTAATATTTGTACTTCTTTAATAATATAACAAATCTTTTATTCGTCCTTTTTAGGTAATTTTTTGTTACTTTCCCAGGAAAATGTTTGGTGTTTTTAATTAATATGTGGATTATTAGTTTTAAACTATAGCATTTCCAAAATAACATCGTATCTAAAAATATCGGCAATATCCAATAAAATTCGTTTTTAATATCTTTAAATCCAAACGGGAAATTCTTTAGTTTTTCGTAAAACTTGTCCGTTTTTATATTTAAATAAACTTCCGTTTATTATTCGTAACTTATAAAACTTTAATTTATATTTTTAAAAAATTTGATATTTTTTTGTTGCCGCGGGAGAAATAAAGTTACCTTCGGCTTTTAAGTTAATCATGGTTTTAAATATGCTATTTTTATATTAAAATGGAATTTTAATTTAATTACGTAATCCCTTTACCGCCTCGTATAAGGTCTTATAAATTGGGGCTTTTCGATACCTTACTTTTAAAAGCTTTTAACGTTTTTTAACTTGTAATAATGTTTAACCTAAAAGAGTTTTTATTTGCGTACCTTTCGAATAACGTATTTGGTATATTAATCGTTCTTATATTTAAACTATATTTTTTTGCCATATCTGCATTCGGAAATAACTGTTCTTTTTAAGCTTAATCCTTAATTTTATATTTTTCGAGTTATTAAGTTAAAAATGTAAACCTTTAAAAAAGGTATTCTTATATCTAAAAGTTCGTATTAAATATAAAGCATCGGGGAATAATATAAATATCCTTATAATATGGCTTTTTGGCTTTATTTTAATTCGGGATGTAAATAATAAGACTTAGGGTATTCTGGTTATCGGGAAGTTTCTATACATTTATATTCGTTATCTAGTTCTGTAGGTATTTTTTCGTTCCATCCAGGCCAAACGTTATTATCTTTTTTAGCTTTAAGATATATAAGATAATCGTCGATATAACAAGCGGTAAAATGTAACAACTTATGCTAACTTTTTCGTGGTTTAATATATACCGTATATTTAGGGAGCTCGCAAAGCTCCGGGGATAACTGTTTATAATTATTGGCGTCGGGTTAGAACTAACCGTTTTTATCGTATATTTTATATTAAGATATATTAAGATAGCAAAAGCATTTTAGCTTTATAGTTATCTTAAAGGCTATTTATCCGGGGTGATACTTATAGGCTTTAGCCTTAAAGTCCTGGTAAATAAGGTAATCTTCGTATTTTAAGATATTATTTTAAATCTGAATGATGGTGGTAATAGTAAATTTTGGCTAAAAAAAAGTCGAATTAATTTTATTCTTTTCTTTTTTTACCTTATTATTGGTTTTTTGTTCAGCCGTTTTGGCTTTTTTTTGGGGTTAAGAAATCCTTCCCTTTTTAAAGTTCCTCTTTGCGAGGGAACGATACTTGCTTTTAAAATGCCCCTTTTTATTACAGTTAAAACATTCGATGTTGGATTTATCCTTTTAGGGTTTTTTCGAAATAATGCTTGCTTTTTTTTAAAGCTTGCCCTTATCCTTTTTGGTTCGGCTATTAAAGTTTTTATCGTTATTTCGTTTATTGGTTTTTTTTTTTCGAGGTATCGGTTAAAGATACGTCGGTTGGTAATAATTATTTTGTCGGTATACTTTTTAAAGGATCTTATTTTGGATATTATATATATTTCATCCTTAATTTAAGGTTTTAAGTTATCGTAAAAAGGATAAAATAACGCGCTTTCGGGTAAATTAAAAATTACGGTTAAGCAGTTAAATTCTGTCGTATATTTTACGGTTAACTTAATTTGGTAAAAGAAGTATAATTATTTTACCGCGTATTATTCCTTATTTAAGTTTCTAAATATAGCTCGCATTTGGTCCTCGAAATATCGGTAATCGCTAAAAATATAATTAATAATATCTAAAAATCTTTTAAGGTAATTTTCTAAGTAATCCTTTATAATGGGCTTAAATTATAGGAAAATTCGTTTAACAAGCAGCTGAAAAATGGCCATTACCTTTTGATAATCCTTTATTAAGAAGCTTTGGTAGAACTTAAGGTAAGTTTTAGCTTAAACGAAAAATCCTTCTATATTTATAATTCCGTTATAAGGTTTCGGGGTAATTAACTTATAACCCTTAATTTCCGGCATTCCATAATAACTAAGGGGTAGGATAATAGTTTCGCGGTACCGATTAGGGCCGAATAATGGGAATATTGGGATTCTTTTTTCCATTTTTTGGGTAAGTTAAGCTATATTTTTTTTGGGAAGTTAAGGTTTTTTTTTTTTTTTTTTTAAGGTTTGGATTTTACGTAACAAAATTTCCATTTTTTCTTTAAAAAAAACCTTTTTCTTCTTTTTTTTCGGGCCCTAGGGTTTTTGGGCTATTAACTTTTCTTCCTTTTCCGAATCTCCCTAAACCTTAATAATATCCTTTAAAGCCGGGGTTGGTTATTAGATTTAAAAAGAAAAAGGTTCTTTTTTACCTTAAGTTATAAAAGGTATAATATTATTTATTAATTAAAAAACTTTTTTGATAAAAGGTAAATTATTTAATTTAGTTATTAATCCTTTATTAGCTTATAACGGGGATCGGGTATATTATTTATCTTCTAAACGTCGTTTTGTAATATCGTCTTTATTAAGTTTAAAAGAACTTATACCTAACTAGGCTTGAAATTATCCGTCGGCTATTAATTAAGGAGTTATTAAAATATAACGAATTTGTTATATATCCACTTAAAAGTATGAATAGTATCCGAAATAAGGTTTTGATTTGCAGGTAATAATAAAGCAAGGAATAATTTATTAAGGGTTTGTTCGTTAAAAAGGTTTAAAAATTTTTCCCTTAATTAGAAAACGATATAGTTGCTTTTAATTAAGAGCTTAAATTAATAGTTAAAAAGCGAAATTAAGTAGGTGCTATCTATATAGGAAATTTGGTTTATATATATCCTTTTTATCTCCTTAAGGTCCCTGAAGCCTTTCTGTATGGTCCTTTAAAAGTCTTTGGATAGTTTCTGTCAACGCGACAGAGATCAGCTTTGTGGGGCCGAGGTTTACCCGTTGGGGTCACCTTCCTAGGGTCTCATTTCTGGTCTGGGAGTCTCTTTTGTAACAGTTTCGTATTAATGTTTTTTAATATTTTTCTGGGATTTATGTTTTTTTTTTATTCTTTAGTTCTTAGGTAAATTATTATTATATTCCTGGATTTTCTGGTATAAATTAAGGGGTGCTACTTTGATTATTGCTATTTGTCGTAATTGCAGGTATTCTTCTAGTATAATATCGAAAATCTGGTAATTAACCTTAATTACTTTTTTTCGAGGTCTGGTTGTTAATTAAGTACGTTTGTTCTGCCGGCTTTTTAATTCCTTTTAATAAATAATAATAACGTCGTATTCCATTAACTTTTCGGCTTAACGTAATTATTATCCTATAAGTTCTCTGGTAGTGGTAAAACGAGTAAGGTTTTTATGGTTGGTATATATTTTAAGTTAATAGAGGTTTCCTTTAAGGTAATGTCTAAATTTTCGGAAAACCTGAATAATAGCCATAAACCTTTTGTCGGAAATACCGTAATTTAACTTTGCTTTTTTTAATTTGTAAGAATAAAAAGCGATAAGGTATAAGTTACCTTAATTATCGCGGTATCTTACTACTGCGCCTAAAGCGTAATCCGAAGCGTCGGTTTTAAGCTTAACTAAATAGCCTAAGTTATATATAATTAATACTAGCTTATTAATAGTCGCATTTTTAATTCTTTAAAAAGCTATATTTGTTTTTATTATTTAAAGGAATTTATTTCCTTCTTTTATTAAGTTGGATAATAATATAACTATTTTGCTAAAGTTTCGAATAAACTTTTTATAACAATTAACGAATCCGAAAAAATTTATATTTCCTTAACTGTGGTAAGTACTTCCTATTCCTATATTAATACGATTTTTTAAGGTTTATCTTGATATATTTTAAAATGATAATATATTTTAAAAGTTTTATTTTTTGTATATAAAACTGGCTTTTCTTTATATTAACTAGGAGGTTAACGTTTTATAAGGCTTAAAAGGTTATATAAACGTGTTTTATATATTTCTTTTTACTTTTCGAATAAATGAGAATATCGTCGAGGTAATAAATAACGAAAATATTTAAATACTCTCTAAGTATATAGTTAACCATTTGTTAAAAGGTTATTAATACGTTCGTAAGTCCAAACGGTATAACGAAATATTCTAAAAATCCGTACTTCGTTTTAAAGGCTTTTTTTACTTAGGTCCTAGCTTAATACAGATCTGATTATATCCTTCCTTAAGATTTAAACTTATAAATTAATTTGTTCCATAAAAACGATCTTTCATTTCGTTAATTAAAGATAGCGGTATTTTGTTTTAACCGTAATATCGTTTAGTTACTTATAATCGATACCCAGACGTAACTTCCCGTTTTTCCTTAGTCCGAAAAATATAAGGTATCCGGCTAATAAATTGGAACGTCGGTCTGTAACCTTTCCGAAGTTTATCTTTAAGGTATTTACGTAATTCCTATAATTTTATTTCGTTAAGGTTATAAATTGGACAAAATCTGGTCGATGTTTCTTTTTTAAGGATTATTTTATAGTTTTATTTGTTATGTTCTAGTAATTTTGTTTCGAGTTCTTTTCGAAATAGTCGTTTATATCTGTGGTATTATAGAAGTACGTTAGCCATAATCTTTGGCTTTAGAGGTTAATGTTATAGGTGGTCGTTTATCTTTCGCAATTTCGTTTTGATGGTAGCGATAATACGTCGTATTTTTTTTGGGGTATTTTTGCTTTTTTTATATTTTGTTCTTATGGATGGTAAGGCTTTTGTCGTATTTTTATGCCTGCATTTATCGCTATCTTCGATCGAATGTTAAGAGTTTTGTTTATTTTGCGTTTTTTTATTAAGAGGATATAAAGCGAATTTTATCTGGCCAGTTATTTAATTAATTAAGGGGTTATACTGGTATAGCCATGGTTTTCCGAGGATTATATCGTAATTCCTTAACTGAACGATATCGAAATCTGCTATTTAGTTTCGTCCGTTAACGAAGATTTTAGGGTGATTAATTTTACGGGTGATTTTCTTATTGTCGTAGGTAAATACCTGACCTTCTGGGTTCTTAACGATGTAAGGTTTTATCTTTTCTTTTTATGGTAATCGAAGTCGGTTAATTATATTCGGCGTGATGTAATTATTTCCTATTATTCCGCAACCTATAAATGCGGTATACTAATATGTCCTAATTTGTATCCGCAGAATAATAAGGTCGTTTTTAGTTTGTATCGTCGTATTTAAAGCCCTTTTAGGAAGCTTTTGTTAGCTTTGTTAGGTTTTACCATCCTGCGGCTTTTTTACAGGTAGCGTTTGTCTTTTAACTCGTTTTTTAACGCCTTGATACGCTCCTGATTTTATGCGTTAAAGGCTTGCAATTACTTTAGCTGTCCTTCTTGTCGGCGTAAAGTAACCTCGAATAAAAGGATTTGTGTCTAAAAGTTTTTTTTGCTGATATATTTTGGTTCGGGGGCTTTTTGTCCCTCCTATCGTGTTTGGAACTGGGTATCGTATTACCTTATGTTTTCGTTTCCTTTTTTTTTTTTTTTTCGTTTTCCATTTTTCGTCGCTTATTTAAATCGTCTATAAAGTTTAAACGGAAATTTAAGTTATTAATTATTTTCAAAAATGCCTTTATAACTATCTGGTGGACCCATTCTTTTTCCATTTTGTGGTTATACCATCCGAAATGGTACATAAGGTTTCCGTCAGGACAGGTTTTTCTTTCGGGCCAACTTGTTGTTACCGTAATAATATTGACGGTATTTTTAAGGCGTATGTCCTTAAGTATCTATACTATCGTTAATCCCTAAAATCCTTTCCTTTTTGATTATAAAAATTGAATCCTTAATTATATATTCGCGTAAATCGTTTTTCGATATACCGTTATTCCTTTACATATTTAAGGTAATAAGCGGGCTTATATTAAATAGCATAAAATTCCTCGTATCGGTCCTGTTATCCTGGTAACAAGCTTTCGTCTTAATCTTAGTACTTTTTAATCCATGCGTTTAGTTTTAACTATTCGTACCATTATTAATTTTTTTTTAAAGATCGGGAAAATAACTTATCCTTTGTAAGTTCCTTTTATTCGTCGTACTTTTTTAGCTATTAGATTACTATAAGTCCTATAATAAGGGCTTATTATTTTTAAACGGCTGCTTAAAATAGCTTTTTCGCTTCTTATAGTCCCTATTATACTTCCTCGAAGAGATTATAGTTATTCCTGATCCTGATTATATTAATTAATTTATTATCGTTTCCTTGGTTATTTCGGGGGGGTTCCTAAGGAACCGGTATTTAGGTATTCTGTCGTAGCTTTTTAGGCGCCTTACATTAAAAGGCCTTATATCCCATTTTATTACGGTTAAAGCACTTAATAATACGCGGGTTGCGTTACTAGATGTTACAGGAGAGACTTCCAGACCAGAAATGAGACCTTAGGAAGGTGACCCTAACGGGTAAACCTCGGCCCCATAAAGCTGATCTCTGTTACGTTAACAGAGACCATCCAGAGACTCCTAGGGGACCATATAAAAAGGCTTTAGGGACCTTAAGAAAATAAAAAGGATATATATAAACCAAGTTTCCTATGTAGATAATATTTACTTAGTTTTGCTTTTTAGTTATTAATTTAAGCTTTCGATTAAAGGCAACTATACCGTTCTTTAATTAAAGGAAAAGTCTTTAAATTTTTTTAACGAATAAACTTTTAATGAATTATTTTTCGCCTTATTATTACCTATAAATTAAGATTTTATTTCGGATATTACTTATACTTCCAGGTAGATATATAACAAGTTCGTTATATTTTGATAACTTTTTAATTAATAACTAACGGATAATTCCAAACCCAATTAGGCATAAGCTTTTCTGAACTTAATAAAAACGATATTATAAAACGACGTTTAAAAAACAAATAATACACCTAATTCCCGTTACAAGCCAGTAAAGGATTAATAACCAAATTAAATAATTTACTTTTTATCGAAAAAGTTTTTTAATTAATAAATAATATTATGCCTCTTATAATTCGAGGTAAAAAAAAACTTTTTTCTTCCTAAACCCAACAGTTAACCCCGGCTTTAAAGGATATTATTAAGGTCCAGGGAGATTCGGAAAAAAAGGAAAAGTTAATAGCCCAAAAACCCCAAAGCCCGAAAGGAAAAAAAAAAAACTTTTTCCTAAAGAAAAAATGGAGATTTTATTACGTAAAATCCAAGCCCTAAAAAAAACAAAAAAAAAAAAACCCCAACTTCCTAGAAAAAGTATAGCTTAACCTACCCGAGGAATAGAAAAAAGAACTCTAGTACCCCCATTATTCGGCCCTAATCAGTACCGCGAAGTTATTATCCTACCCTTTAATTATTATGGAATGCCGGAAATTAAGGGCTATAAGCTAATTACCCTAAAGCTTTATAACGGAACTATAAATATGGAAGAATTTTTCGTCCAAGCCAAAACTTACCTTAAGTTTTATTAAAGCTTTTTAATAAAAAACTATCAAAAAATAATAGCCATCTTCCAGCTACTTATTAGATAAGTTTTCTTATAATTCGAGCTTATTATAAAAAATTACCTGGAGAACTACCTTAAAAAATCCTTAAACATTATTAATTATATTTTCAGTAATTACCGATATTTCGAAAACCGAATGCGAATTATATTTGGAAACTTAAATAAGGAATAACACGCGGTAAAATAATTATATTTCCTTTATTAAACCAAGTTAGCCGCAAAATATACGACAGAATTTAACCGTTTGGCCGTAATTTTTAATTTACCCGAAAGCGCGTTATTTTATCTTTTTTACGATAATTTAAAACTTTAAGTTAAGGACGAAATATATATAATACCCAAAATAAGATCCTTTAAAAAGTATACCGATAAAGTAATTATTGCCGACCGACGTACTTTTAATTAATACCTTAAAAAAAAAGAAACTAATAAATGAAATAACGATAAAGGCTTTAATAACCGAATTAAAAAGGATAAGGGCAAACCTTAAAAGGAAATAAGCATTATTTCGAAAAAGCCTTAAAAGGATAAGTTTAATATCGAGTGTTTTAATTATGGCAAAAAAAGGCATTTTAAGAACGAATATCGCTTCCCTGCAAAAAGGAACTTCAAAAAGGAAAGGATTCCTTAACCCTAAAAAAAAGTTAAAGCGGCTAAATAAGAAACCGATAATAAGGCAAAAAAGGAAAAGAATAAAATTAACTCGACTTCTTTCTAGCCAGAATTTATTATTACTACCACCATTTAAATCCAGAACGATATCCTAAAGTACGAAAATTACCTTATTTGCCAGAACTTTAAGGCTAAAACCTATAAATATTACCCCGGATAAACAGCCTCCAGGATAGCCATGGAATTAGGATGCTCTTGCCATTTTGATACATCTCAGTATGAGATATATAATGAAAACGGTTAATTCCGACCCGACGCCAGCAATCATAAACAGTTATCCCCGGAGCTTTACGAGCTCCCTAAATATACGGTACATACCAAACCACGAAAAAGCCAGTATAAGTTGTTATATTTTACCGTTTGTTACATCGACAATTGTCTCATATATTTTAAAGCTAAAAAAGATAATAACTTTTAGCTTAAATGGAACGAAAAAATACCTATAAAATCAGATAACGAATATAAATGCATAAAAACTTCCCGATAACCAAAATACCTTAAGTTTTGTTACTTATATCCCGAATTAGAATAAAGCTAAAAAGCTATATCGCAAAAATATTTATGTTATTCCCCGATGCTTTGCATTTAATACGAACTCCTAAATATAAAAATACCTTTTTCGAAAGTTTATATTTTTAATCCGATAACTCGAAAAATGCAAAATTAAAAATCGAGCTTAAAAAAAACAATTATTTCCGAATGCAAATATAACAAAAAAACATGGTTCAAATATAAAATCGATTAATGTACCAAATATGCTATTCGAAAGATACGCGAATAAAGACTTTTTTAGGCTAAATACCATTACAAATCAAAAAACGCTAAAAGCTTTCGAAAGTAAGGCATCGAAAAGCCCCAATTTATAAGACCTTATACGAGGTGGTAAAGGGATTACGCAACCAGATTAAAATTCCACTTTAATATAAAAACAGCACATTTAAAGCCATAATCGACTTAGGAACCGAAGGCAACTTTATTTTTCCCGCGGTAGCAGAAAAACATTAAGTTTTTTGAAGATATAAGCTAAAGTCCTACAAGTTACGAACAGTAAACGGAAGTTTATTTAAGTATAAAAACGGACGAATTTTACGAAAAATTAAAAAAACTTCCTATTTAAATCTAAGGATATTAAAAACGAGTTTTATTAAACATTGCCAATATTTCTGGATACGATATTATCTTAGGAATGCCATAGCTTAGAACCAACAATCCATATATTAACTGGAAACACCAAATATTCTCCTAGGAAAGCAATAAAAAACTACTTAAAAAGAACAAACAAAAAATCTGTTATATTATCAAAAAAGTACAAGTACCAGATCAAGCCGAAATAATACCATTTAAATATCGAGGATTTAAAAGATTATTTAAAGATAAAAAAAACCATAAGTTACCATTATATGGTTAATAGGATTACCGAATACCCATTAAAAAGAAATATTATCTTAAACTTTACAAAATTTACCATATAAACTTTAAAAAGTTAAAAGCTTTATGGAAAACTATTTAACTTGATCTGAAAAAAGAATATATCCGACCTTTTAATTTTTTTATTAGATACCCCGTCCTTATAATATTAAAAATTAAAAACGGAAAGCAAAAAATTAACGAAAACGGAAACCTGGTTTTTAAAAAAGTTATTAATTACAGATAGCTAAACGATATTACGATTAAGAATAAATACCCTTTAACCTTTATAAATATATTAAAAAAAAATGCTAACAAAGTTAAATAATTTACTGCATTTAATCTTCGAAACGGTTATTACCGTATTCGAATAGCCTAAAAAGAAGAATAAAAAACGGTATTTAAAACGATATATGGACTTTATAAATACCGAATAATACTTATGGGATTTATTAATGCTTCCGTTAGTTTTTAACGCCTGGTTATAATTACTTTACGAAAATTCCTAAATAAGTCCGTATTTATTTACCTTGACAATATTCTTATTTACTCCGAGATTTTGGAAAAGCATAAATAATATATAGCTTAAATGCTCCAAACTTTAAATAAGGCGAATATCCGAATTAACCTAGCTAAAAGCGTATGGCATATATAAAAACTAGACTTTTTGGGATATATATTTATCTTTGGCCAAATTTAAATTTAACGCTTTAAAATAAAAGTAATTAAAGATTAGCTTATTCTTAATAAGGCGACCGTTATCGATATCCGATAGATTTTAAGATTTATAAGATACGTATAAGGCTTAATTAAGAAATACGGAAACATAATTAGACCATTAATGAAACTTATTACCAAAAAATACGTTAATAAAAAATTTGGGTTTTTAAAGGATATAAAAAAAGTATTCCAGATTTTAAAGGACGTAATTATTAATAAATTTATAATAAAATTACTTAACGCAAATAAGAAAAAACGCCTAAAAATAAACGCTTCGGATTACGTATTAGGTACCGTCTTAAAATAATTAAAGGATAACGACAAATAGTATTTAATAGCTTATTATTCGAAAGTATTCCGAAATGTAGAACTTAGATACCCGATTTATAATAAAAAACTGCTAGTAATTATTAACGTTTTTAAAAAATGGGAACCTTTCTTTAATAAAATTAAAAAACCCTTTAATATTTATTCCGATTATAAAAACCTTATTCGATTTATAAAGGTTTAAGAATTAAACAAATAATATAAAACTTAAATAATTTTCCTGTTAAAATTTAACTTTAAAATATATTATATTAAAGGAAAGGAAAATATTTAAGCGGATATTTTTAATCGTAAAGGTAATTATGATCCGAAGGTTCCTAAACGAAGCATATAAATGTTACAGTATAATAAGGATGGCATTATACGGTTATACGAAATCCTGAAAAAATTAACCCTAAAACTTTTAATAAAGTTTCGAAGTTTTTACGACATAAATAAAAAAAAAAGAGATTTAATAGTTAAAAGAATAATTAAAAAGTTAGCTATTATATTACGGCAAAATTTATGTTCCTAGGAACTAATAAGAATAATTTGTAAAGGAATTCCACGAAGACTTATTATATGGATATCAAGAAATTTTTAAGATTACCCGACGATTACAAAAGAAGTACGACTTCCCAGAACTACGCCGAATAATTAAAAAAATTATCAAAAATTGTAACGTTTGCAATAAGATTAAGGTAGTACGCCATAAGCCTTATAAGCTGCTGTAACTTACCGACATTCCTGATAAGGTATGGAATACCATAGTTTGGGATTTTATTACCAGCCTTTTTCCATTTAAAGACCTAATTACCGGAGTCGAATATAACGGAGTCTGGGTGATCGTTAATAGATTTACCAAATATGGGTACTTCCTACCTTTTAAAGGAACCGTAACGGTAAAATAACTAGCTTATGTATTTATCCGATATTACCTTAATAAATACGGAATATTAAAAAAGATTATTTTTGATCGAGATAAGCTTTTTATATCCAAGTTTAATATTAGCTTTTTTAAACAAATAGGCGCTAAGCTTAAATTCTTAACAGCTTATTACCCTTAAATAAACGGTTAAACGGAACGACTAAACCAGACCTTGGAATAATACCTTTAAAGTTATATTAATTACTAGTAAAATAATTAGATAAAGCTGTTACCATTAGTACAAGTGGCCTATAACACGTTTATTAACGAAAATATGGGCATATTCCCCCATATAGCGGTATACGAATACGAGGTAATAACCTAATAATTAGAACAATCGACGTACAAAGCTTTTGTAATTATCACCATAGCTCCTCGAGCAAAAATAATGGTAACGGAAATCAAGATAATATAAGCCCGATTATAAACTAAGTTACGTTTTCTCCAGCAAAAAATAGCTTAATATTATAACAAGAAAAGAATTAAAGGATTAATTTTAGCAAAAGGAAATAAGGTTTATTTGTTACGTTAAAAACAAAACGTAACGTCGAACATCTTACAAATTAAAACCAAAAGGTTTAACGATAAGCTTAATTTTAAAAAACTTGGTTTGTTTAAGGTTAATAAAGTTATTTCCAAAATTAACTACCGATTGTTATTACTTAAAACAATAAAGATATATTTTATTTTCCATATTCCCTTGCTTAAATTAGCACTTAAAAACGCCTTATTAAAGATAAGTCTGGAGATTAAAAAAAATGATAATAAATACGAAATCGAAAAAATGCTATATTCCAAAATAATTAAAAATAAGATCCAGTACTTAGTTAAATAAAAAAGATACTTACATAAAGAAAATATTTGGGAATTATTTAACTATTTAACGAATGCGATAAACCTGGTTAAGGCGTTTTACCGGCAGAATCCTAACCAACCGTTTTTAGCGTAGTTAAGGTCGCGGGCGACAAAAGTCCCCCGTTTAAGTTCAAACCTGCGACGTTTTAATCGAAGGAATTAATGTCCGAAACTAATTGCGCCTGCTTTTGCCATAAACGTTCCTTTTCCTTATTTAATTTTTCTTTTTTTTTTAATTCGTTAATAGAACGAAGTTTTTATCGAATCATTTTTACCTTACGGCATTAAAGAAAGTTCTATTATCGACTTAGCCGAATTAGCCTTGCCGTAGCCTCGGATTGCAACCGCTGAAAGTTTAATAGCGTTTTTTTAGTTACCTTTTTTTTTATTAATTCGCGTTTTTTCCGATCGAATATTTTATAACGATTTCAAAAAAACGTTATTATTCTTATACGATACGTTTATTTTGTAATAATGTTAATATTTCTTTTTTTCTTCAATTATTTTATATTTTAACTTTAAATTTTCGTAACGTTCGTACGGTATAACAAGGTAACCAAAATTAATAATAAAAAACGTAAGATTTTTTTTATTGTTAATAAAGAACTTAAGACGTTTTCGCGAAGGACTTAATATGATAGCAAATTAATTGGAAACCATAAAAAGGAAAAATTAACTAAAAAAGAAAGGGATTAACTTATTTATCTTTAGGGATAAAAATCCTGTAAGAAAGGGAATAATGTTATAGGAAAGACTTTTAGATCAGAAATGAAACTTTAGGAAGGTAACCTTAACGGGTAAACTTCGGCCTTATAAAGCTGATCTCTGTCGCGTTAATAAAGATTATCCAGAGATTTTTAGGGGACCATATAAAAAGGCTTTAGGGACCTTAAGAAGATGAAAAGGATATATATGAACCAAGTTTCCTATATAAATAGCACCTACTTAGTTTCGCTCTTTAGCTATCAATTTAAGCTTTCGATTAAAGGCAACTACACCGTTCTTTAATTAAGGGAAAAGTTTTTAAACCTTTTTAACGAACAAACCTTTAATAAATCATTCCTCGCCCTATTGTTACCTGCAAATCAAGACCCCATTTCGGATACTGCTCATACTTCCAGGTGGATGTATGACAGGTTCGTTACACTAGACTGCGCCTAACTTTATAGGTCCTAGTACTATCCTATAGGATGTATTGGTTTTTTATAACGTATTAATATTAAAAAGGTGCCTTAACTTGTTATTTTGCCGGTTTTTAAAATATCGAATCCTTTAAGCATATTGCTGGTCGTCGATTTTAACTGCCATAACGATATAATCTACCAACTTTTCGGGGCGTTCGTTTTTAAACAGCTTTTTTTATACCATTTCTTTTAGGTTATCGAAAAATGTAACCATTAATACTTTTTATTCTTAATTAATTTTCGAAACTAATTAAATAAAAATATTATTATATTTAAAGGCTAATCCTTTTTACTTTAAATCCTTAATTTTGTTTTTAACCTTAGTTTTTTCGAATCTTTCGTAATCATTATAAATGTTCGTGGTTTTTGCGGACTTTTATTAAAGGGGTTTAGTAATTTATTTACGAAAGGTAGGCTTAAACCAGGTAGCCGCGTTTCCGATTAATTATTTTATAGCGAACTATATTCGGAAAGTAAGCGTGATAAATCTAATTAGGAAGTACTTAAAGTAAATACTGTATTCCGTAAAGAATTGTTATAACTTAATGGTAGTTCCGTCGAAAAAAGTAAGCTTGGTAAGCTTTAAAACTTTTCCGGCTTTTTTGCCGTAAGCTATTTAAATAGGTTATACGGGTTAAGCTAGTTAATCCGGTTAATCGAACTATTTTATGTTCGCTTATTTTTCCAGTTCGACTTTTTAAGCTTCTAATTAATTACGGATTTCCTTAAAAGTATTAATAAGTTCGATCTTATCGTTAATAAATTACGTAACCGCGTTAATTAACTAATTAAATTAACGTAAATCATTTTTTTAAAAGTTAAATCAAATCTTTTTATTATTAAAATTTATAATATTATCTTCGGGGATTTAAAAGGGTTTTTTAAGGACGGGCTGCTTATTAAATAATATAATATTAAAAGTATTAACGTACCACACCAGCTCCCCGCTCACACCAGCTCGCCGCTCGTTTTTTAACACTTTACGATAACAAATTTAAATAAGTTAACCATAACATATCAAATCAATTAAAATTAATCGGATTTTTTATCGTTAAACGTCTTTATAACTTCTTGATAAGTGCGCGCATTATGTCCAGGTTTGCCGCAAACGCGACATCGCCGTTCCTTCGTTTTAACTTTTTTGCGACGACCACCTTTAACCGTTATTAGCTGCATTTTTTTACCACCCCCTTCCTTTTCGGCCAAAAAAGCTTGTCCTTTTTATATAATAAGTATCCTTTTTTTTTAAAAACGTTTATTTTTAATCCTTTAACGTTTGCTTAAAATATGGTTCGTTTCGCGTAATTAGGCGGTTTTTTTTCGAAAAAAAATAATTTCGTATAAAAATAATAAATTACTTTTCGTTAAAAAATTAACCGATTTTACCATTTTTGTCGGCGAGCTACCCTAATAATTTCTAATTTTCCTTTATAAATAACGTCCTTACTTAATTACTTTATAAATATTTTTAAAAGTTTTCGTAAAAAAGGAAAAATTAAAACCGGCGGAAGTAAACGGCAAGACCGTCGGTATAAGTATAACCGGAAAAACTTCCAATTCGGAAAAGACGTTATTAGGATCGAATAAAACAAATCCAGTTTTTGCAAATCCGGATTTAATATTATCGGATATTATAATAACTTTAAACGCGTCGTAAAAACCGGCGAGGAAATCTTTTTTCGCAATATAGGTATGGTAACGTCGTATTAAACCTTCGATATAAAGCGAATAAACGCGCTTTAAAACGGAAAAATAAAAAACGTCGAAAAGTTAAAGCCGATAAAAAAAATGCGCGGATATATAAAACGTAATAATACCGTTATTCGCGTAATATTTTTCGAATTCGATCGAATAATAATTTTCGTAACCGTCGAGGATAAGGAAACGTTTAATTTCTTTCGTACGCGTTCGTATATATTTATTAAAATATTAAATCCATTTTAAATTTAATTCGTTTATTATTTAACTATTAAGATTAATACCGATTTTTTAATCGGTTAATAATAAGTTATTATAATATTAAAAATTAAAGTAAGTTTTTTTTACCAAAATAATAAATAACGGTATAATTTAATTTTACGAATTAACAGTTTATATAATTATAACCTATTTTTAATTACCTTATTACGTTTATTTAAGTTTTTTACGTCTTTTAACATTTATAATTATTATGCCCGATATTATAAAAAGCCCTATTAAAAAGTCCGTTTCGTCGAAATTATAAATATTTTTTTTTGCGATACCGTATTTTATAATTATAATCCGAATAAGTTCGAACCATTTACGAAATACCTTTAAATTTTCGCATAATACTTTTTGATAATTAATCTTCCAATTTAAACGCGTTTAAAGTTTTTTTTGCCGTTTAACAAATTTTAACGCCTAATTAACCCCGATGCGTTTTGTAATACGTTAAGCGAATAATAAATTCGCCATATTTTTAATATGTTAAAGCCGGATAGGAAACGCTTACGTATCTAAGTTAAGGATACGGTTAATAATCGCTTTTTCTTCGGTTAGCGTTAATTTTCGTAAATTAGGGATAATATCGGCTCGGGAAGCTATACCGTTATATCGGTCTTTTAAGGTAAATTCGGAAACGTTATATATCGCATAAAAACGTTTATAACTAAGTTTCGGGTTCCGATTTTTAGCTTAAACGGCTAGGTTTATTCTTGCTTTTTTTATAAGCCGTTCCATGTTATTGGTGTTAAAAAATGAATAATTAAAGCTATATAGTTAAAATGGTAAAAAAACGAGCGGCGAGCTGGTGTGAGCGGGGAGCTGGTGTAGTACGTTACTTAAAATTTAATAACATTATTAAATAAAAGTTTATAACGTATAATAATTAAAAACTTTAATTAATTATTAAACTTAATTATATAATTTATATTAATAATAATATTATAAAAACTTATATAATAAAATAAATAATAATTATATTTAATAATAACGTCTTATATAAGCTCACCGCTTATACAAGCTTACCGCTCGTTTTTTGGCACCTCGCAACAACAAATTCAAATAACTTTATAACAACATATCGTATTAATTAAAATCAATCGGATTTTCTTTCGCTAGACGTATCTATAACTTCTTCACAAGTACGCGCATTATGCCCAGGCTTGCCGCAGACGCCACACTTCCGTTCCTTGGTTTCAACCCTCTTGCGACGACCCCTTTTAGTTGTTGTTAGCTGTATTTTTTTACCACCCCTTTCTTTTTGGGCTAGAAGAACTTGTTCGTTTTGTATAGTAAGTGTTCCTTTTTTTTGAAGACGTTTATTTTTGGTCCTCCGACGTTTGCTTAAGATGTGATTCGTTTCGCGTAATTGGGTAGCTTTTTCCCGAAGAAGAGCATTTTCGTACAAAAGTAATAAGTTACTTTTGGTTAAAAGATTAACCGATTTAACCATTTTTATAGGCGAGCTTTTTGATGATTTTTAATCTTTCTTTCGAAATAACGCCCTTGTTTTGTTGCTTTGCGGATAGTTTTAGGGGTCTTCGCTAGGGGGGAAATAGAACCGGCAGAGGTAAACGAGGAGATAATCGGCGTAGAGATAATTAAAGGAATATCTAATTCGGAAAGAACGTTATTAGGATCGAATGGAACAAGACCAGCTTTTGCGAATTTAGATTTGATGTTATCGGACGTTATAACAGCTTGAAACGCGTCGTAAAAGCCGGCGAGAAAATCTTTTTTGGTAATATAAGTATAATAACGTCGTATTAGATTTTCGATATATCGCGAATAAGCATATTTTAAAATAAAAAAACAAGATACGTTAAAAGGTTAAAGTCGATACGAGAAATGCGCGGGCATATAAAGCGTAATAATGTCGTAGTTGACGCAGTATTTTTCGAATTCTATCGAATGGTGGCTTTCGTAACCGTCGAGGATAAAAAAACGTTTCAAACCGATCGTACGCGTCCGAATATGTTATCAAAATGCTAAATCCATTTTAAACCTAATTTATTAGTTGTCCAGTTATTATGGCTTATACCGAGCTTTTAATCGGGTAGCAATTAATATTTTCGATACCAGAAACTAAGGTGGTTTTTCCCCGCCATAATAATAAATGGCGGCAAAGCTTAACCTTGCGAATTAATAGCCTATATAACTGTTATTTATTTTCGATTACCTTATTACGCTTATTTAGGTTTTTTACGTTTTTTAGCATTTATAACTACCATGCCGGATGCCATAAAAAGCCTTATCAAAAAGCCCGTCTCGTCGAAGTTGTAAATATCCTTTTTTGCGATACCGTATTTTGCGATAATAGCCCGAATAAGTTCGAACTATTTACGAAATGTTTCTGGATTTTCGCATAGGACCCGTTGGTAATCGATTTTCCGATTTAGACGCGTCTGGAGTTTTTTTTTTGCCGTTTAACAAAGTTCGACGCCCAGTTAACTCTAACGCGTCCCGTAGCGCGTTAGGTAAGTAATATATTAGCCATATCTTCAACGTGCTGAAGCCGGATAGGAAACGCTTACGTATCTAGGTTCAGGATTCGGTTAACAATCGATGCTTTTTCGGTTGGCTTTAATTTTCGCGAATTAAGGATCGTGTCGGCTCGGGAAGCTGTACTGTTGTATCGGTTTCTTAATGTAAATTCGGGGACGTTATATATCGAATAAAGACGTTTATAACTAAGTTTTGGGTCTTGTTTTTTAGCCTGGATAGCTAAATTCATTTTGCTTTCTTTTGTAAGCCGTTCCATATTATTGGTGTTAAGAAATAAATAATTAAAGTTAGGTGGTTGCGAGATATTAAAAAACGAGCGGTGAGCTTATGTGGGACGTTAATAAATTATTAAAAGTAATTTAAATAATTAAATTATATTATAAGTTAATAATTTATTTAAGTTATAGTAATAACGAACGTATATATATTTTTTATAATTAAATATGGTCGAACCGATCCCGTTCGACCACCCTTAATCACGTAACCAGAAGGGAAAGGTTGACACACTCTGGTCCGACCGTTCCTATGCGTGCCAAGTGTGTTAGGTCATAACAGCAGTCCTAACAGTCGATCTTCGACGGCAGCTAAACCTTAGTTCCGGTAATTGCTTGCATTACCTTCTTAAAAGCTTTAAGGCCTAGGTGGGCAAGTTTTCGATGCCATAACGTGGCGTCCCTTTTTAGTAGCTTTAAGGGATGCCGAAAGTCGTTTCCGTAAAGCTTTTTCAGCTTTGGCGGAAGGAATTTTTCGATTAAGGGGTTTAAGGTAAAGCCTTCGTCCTTGCTTTTAAGGATAACTTTGTCTTCAGGGTTGCTTTCGTCCTTTAGGACTGCGGCGTTAGGTTTTTCGGCTACTGCAAAAACTGTTAAAAGGATAACATTATCGTCGTTATTCTTTAGAGTTACCTAAACATGGTATATAACGGGTTGGCGTTTGATCCACTTAATTTTTACCACTTATATTCTTAACGTCCTTAACTTGTGATATACGACGTCGGTCTTATAGTTACAGTAAATACCGGCCTGCTAAAACAATTTGTATAAAGTTAGGTTAATATGCATCTTAGGGACATATAGGCAGTTTTTTAGGAAGAAAGCGTTAGTTTTGCCATTTAAAATAGTAAGCGCTATTTTTTAAGTTCCTTTACCCATAATATCGAGATACTTTTTTCCGGCTAGGAGCCTTCCGCCTATTGTAAAAAAGTATAGGTCGATAAAGATAACCTTCCTGTTATTTATATGGAAATCTAAATATATATCTAACAGCGTAAATCTTTTAAAATTATATCCGGTGATAACGTTATTAGCTTGGACGTTTGTAAGTAAAGGAACTTTTATAACGAAAAGCGCAAAAGCTGACTGTAAAGCCTGTATTTCTAATTCTTGAAGCTTTTTTATTAGGCTCTTAAACCTTAGGGTGCCGTTTACGATATATTTATCCATCTTTTTTCTAATCTTAAAGTCCTCGGATTATTTATTAGGCCTATTTTTCGGACCGATATAAAGGCATTCCTTAAAAAGGTATATTATATCATAAATATACCGTTTGTTAAAATGGTCGTTTTTGTTATTATTCCGGTTGTTATTATTATTGTTGCTTGGAGCGTTTTAAGAAGGACCTGTCTGATTCGGGGTCTTTTTGTTAAAGGTAATACCGAACGTTCCTTGTGATAGCTGTTTAGCGGTAACGCCCTAAGCTTTCCGTAATCTTATATGGTTCCGGAAGCGCTTTACGAGCTTCTGCATTGACGGCAGTTCGATGGCGTCCTTGCCGTCGAACATGGCTTCCTTAATAATAACGGTTTAAGTGATAGAAAAATCGGGTAAAAAGGTATTTACGGCCTTTAGGAAATTAAGATAACCATGATAACCTAAGATTGCTGGGATTTGAAGCTTTTTGGCTTTAATGTACGTTCTCCAGTACTTGAAAAGTTATGCGTTTATTTGAAACTTGTTAGATTTTAACGCTTTCTTATATCGAACGTTAATTTCGTAAATCCGAACGTTATTATTAAATTTAAACTTATTTTTTAAAGCTAGCAGTTTGTTTCAAATTATAGCCTTTTTTAATATACCTAATAATAATTAGGATAAACGGATTAGTTAAGAAACGTATTAATTTTAGCAAAAGCCTTTTTTTAGGTAAAGTAAAAGGTTTATTATCGATTAAAGTATTTTAATGCCTTTTAGAATTTTGCCTTTGCATTTTTTTTAAGCTTAAGTTCGCTAAAAACGTAGTAATTAAAGTCATTAACTTTCGGGTAATTAGATTTTTTACTAGCGGTAGTACGGGGTTTAGGTTGGGATTAATATATTCCTATAGCATGCTCACCTTAAAGCTGATATAAAATTCGAAAATGTTATATTCCCTAGGGGTCGCTTTTTTAAGGAGGAATACTTTAAGGCGCCTTAACGATAATTCGTTTAGGTTTGTTAATGGGGTAAGAACCATGGCTTTAGTCGTAATATAGGAAAGATAAGTGGTTAAGGTAACAAAAATGTGATAGCTAGGAATTTTCTGAAGGGCGGTAGTAGGTTACAGAGTTATTACGGGAGCGACGGTAAGGATCCGTATAGCCTTAAGAACGACGTTTATAACGAATGTAACGGCTGGGAGCGACGGTAAGGTTCCGAATAACCTCCTAAGGCGAATGTAACGTATATAACGAATGTAACGGGTGTATTAAAGCACAGCTAACAAGAAATGCGGACCGGGCTCATAACTATGAGACCCTGATATCACATACTAAAGCATATATTTGGCTGAAGAAGAAGGAATTATCTGGTTGACCTTTAAGAGGTCCTGTCTGGAAAGGGAGGGTAGCAGAACCTCCTTAAGTACACATAAAACAGTCGCAACTGAGAGAAGCAATACCGGAGACATCCAGCAGCCTCCTCCACTACTAGCAAAGCTAGGTAAGCCACGGCTTAGCTAACGAATCTAGACCTTCACCTAGGTCTGACAATGTAAGGGCGATTGCCTACGG
Source organism: Monosporascus ibericus (assembly GCA_004154915.1). Lineage (NCBI taxonomy): Eukaryota > Fungi > Ascomycota > Sordariomycetes > Xylariales > Monosporascus > Monosporascus ibericus. Next base: position 61,142 of record QJNU01000032.1, read on the forward strand.
ACTAGATTTGTCCTTTCCTAGAACACATAGAACCAACACATCAGAGTTTCACCAGACTCCTGCATTTGATCACTGTGACTGCTGACATTATATTTATATTAACCTTTGATTTCCTTTCATTTCGTATATTATTTCTTTATTTCTTTTATTATTACGCGTTACTTAATATCACCCCGGAAGAAGTTAATTAATTTAATACAGTATAACTCCTTAAAAGGAATTATATTTAAAAGACGTTAGTTATTCTTAATAGCATAATTCGAAAGGAAATGTTAGATTAAGGGGTATAACAACTCACACCACTTATGTATATATAGATATGTAGTCCCCAAGCCTCAAGGCTGGTCACTTAGTATTGAATCCAACGGATATTCAACCTATCTTTGACAGGTACTGCTAGAATTGGGGTAGTGACGCCCGATACCACTTATAATACATATAGGGCGTGCAATCCCCAAGCCTCAAGGACGGTCACTTCCTCTGGAATGCAACGAGTATTCAACCTATCTATGACATATACCCAAGTAGCCCTCCAATCCATCTACCAACGATGACACTGAGAACTCGAGCGACAGCTTTGCTGAAGGGAATCCATGCCGGAAGTGAAGAATAAGATCCTCTGGCGTCAGCGATTTCGTCTGCGTTAGCTTTGCGGCGAAAAAAAGCATTCTTAAGGTGATGTAACTTACGCTCATAACCTGAATATATTGAAGCTCTTCTTGTTAGTGATGGTATGATTCTCGTAGTTATACCGATACTCGACGAGCAAGATGTCCGGTCTACGTGTTTTGTGCGTTTTCTGGCCAGAAAGAAGAATCATGATCGTGGGTCTGTCCTTGTGCCCCGAAGCCGAAGGGGGTATATCGGATGGTCCTTCTATGGTAGGATACGGAACTTCCCATCGCTGGGCCTTCGGAGATGCTTCACCCCTTCCACCTCGACTACGAATTCACCTTTTGAGAAACTCGAGATATTCCTCCTGGTAGGGATGAAAATGCAGTGGAGACTTTCGAGGGCAGAATGACAGAGCCCTAAGCTTCGCAGTGTTGAATGTGGTTTCAGGCTAATTCGCGATCCAGATGAGCAATGATGGGATATTATGAGAAGGATTTAAATCAAAATTATTCTCTAGAATCCCAAGCCATGGTACAGAGGGCAGGCGCCAGTTGTACTTTAATACTACCCCTTTTGTCATATTGCTCTCTTTCCACTTTGTGACCACAATACCTTACACCTATTTGAGAGCCGCAACAATTACCGTGTCCTCGTATTCCTCCGTGTACCTCCGGACGTCACGAGTAGCCAGCCCGGCTTCATCGATGAGCTTTCTCCACTCAGCCTCTGTACGTTCTGATGCCGAGAAGACAGCCAGCATCTCCACGTCCTGCTGTACAGCTCTCCACGGAGCACAACACTCGGACAAGACCGTCTCATCGATAAGGACCACCGAGTCCTTAGTCATGCCCGCCTTGATACTAGTTAGGATCTCCACGACCTTGGCATCTGGCCAGTCGTGGAGGACGTTGCGGAGATAATAAGCGTAGGCACCTAAGCGTATTGTCAGCAGATCGTTGAGTTTCAACAGAATCTTCAACCAAATCTGTGCTATGCAGCCAAACGATATGCTGCGTATTAAGAAATGAAACCATACCCTTGACAGTTTCAGGCGTGAAGAAGTCATATGCTTCTGCCTCGATTTTCTCAAAGCCGGGGAGCGGGCTCGCTTTCACCTGGTCCACCACCTGCGGCAGATCTTGGAGAATGACGCGTCCGACGAGGCCCGGGTATCTCTTCCTGAAGGCAATGCATTGGGCCCCCACTGGAAGCTCAGGGGTCAGTTATTGCATATCCACAAAGCTTGTTTCAGGGACATGTCCTAAGCGCATGCAATCATCAATCCCAAAGTTTCGATCCCGCTTGCTTACTGTGACAACGCAGAAGACAAAATAGGTAATATCAGAAATTGCTTACTGGCTCCGCCTATATCAACGAATAGGGGCGTCGAACTAGTGCTTCCCTGAGGTTGAACCAGCTCCCGCTCGACGTCCAAGACATCGAAAAAGGTCGGCCGACCCTCCCGCTGAATGTTCATCCATGGAAGAAACAATCCCAAAATCTCGGGGCGGCTATGCGACCACATGAAGGGATGCAGGTCTGTATGGTGCCCCATATGGAAAGCACCAGGCGTAACACCTTCGGGGTTCCTGTAGGATTGTTTCTCAAGGAATTCAGGCATTGCCACTGCGGCTGGCGCAATGACTTTCGTGCTACAAGGAGTCAGCGGGTCATTCCAGAAGCATTGAAGAAGATAGCAACACGGCTGTAGGCAATTACAAGAAGCGGAGGCTGGCGCCGTAGTCACTGTTGCCCAGCGATAGGGTCACATTATTAGCCTTATAACCGTCGTGACTGGTTTGAGAAACCATATCCTGAGACTGGTAGTATCGTAGCAGCCTCTCTATGACTTGTTAACAGTCGTCTTCCAGTTCGCAAAACAGGGATTCGCATACTTAACAGCTTGGGATCCACCCCAGTCTTCTCAGCGAGCTCTGCATTTGTGAAAGTTTTTGAAGGGTCGGCCGCTAAAGCAGCAAACACCCCAGCCTCGACGCCGACGCAGGCGAGTGGGCTTTGGAAATGCTACATGATGGTTGATGTCATGAGAGTGAGATTCCTTAATCTGTAAGAAGGGGCACTTACCGTATAGCCGATTCTGCGCAAAGAGGCGCCGCGGTCTTCAAAAGCAATGCTGAGCTTGCGTCCGCCTTCAGCCAAGCGACGGAGCACCTGCTCGTCTTGACCAGCGCTGGCTCCAGGGTTTTGGAGGAGCGATTCAATCTGCGCCGCCAATGTTTCGTATTGGGACGCCATCTTGATGATAGAAAAGCAACATAACGAAGAACTCAATACAAGGTCGAGTCATGGAATTAAAGTACGTGAAAGGCCATGCAAGCAACTACTCTGTAGTGGGCTGAGGCAAGGAATTGCAGAGCCTTCAGGGGAGACCACCTACCGTTGGGGCCTAAAGTAAGGGGGCCTGCATACAGCCCTTGACTCTATTTGCAACGCCTCGCACATCCAATTGGTAAGTGTGGGTGCAGGCAGTCAGTCACCTACATATAACATAAAAATGACTAGCTGAGCGACGGCTTCGCATCCATGCACATTTCTTGCCAAGTCTAGAGGCATCACTGTCTAGCAACCAAGGATAAGCCTAAATGCGTATTAATATTACAAGGCGAAAGCAAATGGGCCTAGATAGCGCATTTACTCGCCCAGTAACGCATATACCGCCCGGTGAGTCCTTGCTTCAATGTGGGTAAGGCTGCAAAACATATCAATCTAGAACTCCGGGTGGATACAGCTTTGCGCCGCACGCAGCATTGAGCCGGGGGTGGGGACAACGAGCGGGCTACGAGCCGGTTTTCGAGTGTCAACGCTTGACCAACCAGCGACGATACAATCTTCTTAGTGTCGTGTTGGTTGGTCCCAGTGCTCTTGCTAATTTGACACCCTTTTTTAGGCGGGATCAGTGGAGGCGGCCTGTTGATCGGGACGAGCGGGACCTATCAGCTGTTAACTGTGAGGCTGTGAGGGACACATACTCCCCTTTAGTATTACCACCAACTACCACCACATGAAAGCTATGCATTCAGTAAAGGGCGGTGCAAAATCCGGGCATAATGGAGTGGGATGTACTGCTGCAGAGGATCCTGTTCCGAGGGAGCATCGTTTGGTGTTAATCAACATTGACAAGGACACCTAGAGGCGTTTTCAAATTACACCTCCCACTGTAGCCACTCGCCCTCTGTTTTATAATGCATGTCGACAACTCCAGAGTCGAAATATAGTATGGTGTCGGATTGTAATATCGCCAAAGAGCGAGCCGAGGCATTCAAGGTAGAAGGGAGATCATATCCGGTACTCGAACGACTGCCTCTCTGGGGCGGCTGGGCGCAGGGAGGGTGTTCCAATGTATGCGGGGCGTCGCGCAGATTTACTCCACAACCCCATATTCCTACCATTTCGATTGCCCCTATCGACGGCATCCGCTTCAGAAGGGGAACAGGGCAGGGAAGCGATACACCTCCACACTTGCTATCGAATCTCCGAAAGGCCCCGGAGGTGCTTAATCCGGCGTTCCTCAAGGTTGTTCAGGGGCGCCGAGAGGGCTGGTATACCATCGGCGAGCAGGGCAGCCCAAACCCACAGAATGCTGTCTCAGTCGTCGTTAAAATGAAGAAGTACAAGCTTGCCCACGTGGAGCGTTTCAAGGGATCTAAGTTTGAGACTGTTCTTCTTTGCCTCGTCGTACAGTATACCGTACGACACCTTTTGGGGAGTCGATGAGATTTCCTCGAGGGAATATATCAGGACTTGACCCGCCGGGAGAGCTTCTGCGCTGGCCTTGAGCATGTTCTGAAGCCAGCCCCATTTGTAACTATTTAGGCTTTGGGTTTCTAATGGCTCGCGGTTTCTGGCTGAAGTGCTCGAGCTGCACCGGACGAGGTATAGACGCAAAACCACAGGACAGATAGACACCAGAAATTCAGGCTGCGCCTATTGATTTGTTGAAAAATAGAATATAAGAAAATAAATATACTTTCGATGTAGCTGCATACCCTTGTTCAAGGGCTGTAAGCGTGTGGGGTTTATTCCACCAACCGTGGGGCCTTAACCGACCACAATATTCTCAGTGTCCTTTTTTATGGAACTCTAGATATTGCAGGCGAACTCGCCGTTATCTTGTAAGTTCTGGTTACTGAAACTGCCGGGTATGCTCCGCTCCGGACATGGGCAAAACTATCATTGATCCGTGGAATATACGATGTCCACTTGCACCGGTGTCGAAGTAAGCTAACAAGCGCTGTTGCACCTATATCACATCGCTACCGTTCGCTGTAACATTGGAGAAATGCCTCGTTTCGACTGCGCCGCACATGCTGCCAATCAGGGATATAGCCAAGATGCGTCCAACAAAGTTATCTCTACAGATTGCATGCGAGGGAAAAGGCGGTGAAAAAAAGGGGAAGCCGATATACTGCAGTTAAGATAAGGACGACTAATTAGCTGTGCACTATTTGTAGGTTGTATTGAAACCTACTCTGTCCGTCACACTTTCCCAACCATACTATATGACCGGCGTTGGTAGTTTACAATGATGTTATGGGTAAGTTAAACAATGCTAGGTATGTGGGTCAGGAGAGCCACCTAGTAATAACACCGCTTCAATTCGGACTTCTATCCGATAGACGGTCCCAAGGCGCATCATAACAAATGTTAGTAGCTATGCCAAGCCCCATTTTTATTCGCGTAATCTGACCCAATCAGCTTCCCCCAATAGAGAACCTTTAGCCCTTTGGAGCTCTTAGCAGCTAGTCTTTTAAGGCAACGCGCAGGGCAAGCAGTGACATAAAATTGTTGGTCCGGACGCCTTGTGGTAGCGTTGCAATTGTTATATGTAGGCAGGGGCTAACCCATGTAAAAAGCTGCACCTAATATAGGTAGGGTGGTTACTAGCGCGACCGATTGCTACATGACAGATGGTTTAAAACTTTTGCCCGATACCATAGCAGATTAGAAGGCTGTTTGTCTCCAATCGGTTAAAGCAACCTGTCGGGATGGGCGTGGCCGAATATCCCTGCATATGTAAGGGCGAATGTTGTGTAACAGTACCCTGCAGAAACCCCGCCGGGGGTGTGTTGTTAGAGTCTTAGGCCCACGGTTCAAATATAGACAAACAGATTGCAGCAGAAATGGCAGGCTCGGAAACGGTTCTCGGTTTCGTTGGCGACCGAAGACGGATGATTTCGACGGTCTGTTGCTCAATGATACTCCCTGCTATTCTCGAATTGAAGTGATGTTGAGATCAGGAATGACTATATATAAGGCTGGTGCTAGCAAGGCAACGGCTGCGTCGCTTTTGCGACAAGTCAACAGTTATCGCATACTATCCACAAAATATCATATCCCGTTTAAACAAGCCTCCATTAGAATGGCGGACAAACTTTACGTCTCGGAGACTCCTGAGGAGGTCAAGAACGCGCAAGGTCTCCATCTTCTCACTGCCAGTACAGGGAATGGCCAGACAGTCCAAATTCTTTTAGAAGAGTTAGCCGAGAAGTACGGCTTCAGATGGACAGCTACTCTCATCAACATCTTTGACAATGAACAGAAGAACGACTGTGCGTCTATTTCATATGTATGGGCAAGACTTGTTATGGCAGACACCTAGAGTCACATATGTACGAAGGGAGTCGGTTGACTAACATGGACGCCATAGGGTTCCTCAGATTGAATCCAAATGGCCGCATCCCCGTTCTGATCGATAACAGCCAAAGCCCGCCGTTTACAGTACATGAGAGCGCCGCGGAGCTTCTGTACCTGTTGAAACTCGCTGATAAAGAGCATGAGTTCGGCTTCGAAGACGGGCTTGAGCACGATGAGATGCTGCAATGGCTCCTCTTCTGGCACGGGTCGGGAGGCCCTTACCAAGGCCAGGCTATTCACTTCACTAGGGCCACCGAAAAGATTAAATGTACGTGCTTGTTACATGTAATCCGTAATCATTGAGTCTCAAGCAACTGACGTATCATTCCCAGACGCTATCGACCGTTTCAGGAATGAAACCCTGCGTGTTTTCGGAGTCCTCGAGATTCGCCTCTCAGGGAAGTACACCGGAGAGCCCAGAGACTACTTAGCCGGCAAGGGCAAAGGAAAGTACTCTATCGCCGATATTAGAACCTTCCCTTGGGTGAATGTCTGGGAGATGAGCGGCTTCACGCGGCAGGAGATGGAAGCTTTCCCCAGCTTGTTAGAATGGATCAATAGGATAGCCAAGCGTCCGGCTGTTCAGATCGCCCTCGGGTCTAAATACAAGCCATCTTGAGCTTGAGCTGTCCTAGATCTCATAACCAAGGCTTATGGTAGTGCCTTACATTCCCTTACCAAATAGATGTAGCAACATACACGCGAATTGCTATCACAACCATATACCAATTCTATCCATGTTAAAAGACATGACGCAATATAGAGATACCTCATGTCGCTTCCTCGTTAAAACAAATTAAATAGTTCGCTTCCTTGCTGTCGCAGAATAGGGGTCACTTGCTTAGTCATCAAGCCCCTGAGGCCCCGTAACAACGTTGTACCGGGGCTCCCACGCTATATATAGAGCCTCCTAGCTACTGCTCTCTGGAGCCTAGATTATCCATGACAATTTACACTTTCCACACTCTATGCAACCTTTCCTCGCGATCAGCCTAACTGTAACAGTTGCGGAAAGGGGCCCCCTTTACCAGCTTTGAAGGTCAGGGACCGTCCGGAACAAGGTTAATTCTTTCCGGAAGCCCTAATTATATCAGTGAATCACTTACACCGTATGCGAATACCGCTTTCTAGTTATTAAATATTAGAGTGGTGCAGGGTGCAGAGCCGGGTACATGGTTCGGCTGATTAATTAGTCCGCACGGTGCACGTATTTCTAGGAGTTCTCTTCGCCGGGCGCAACCATGAAGACCATTTACCACTTATCATCATACTTAACAGGTCTCAGCATGATGTTGACAGGAGGTTCACAAAATGAGGAGATAGTTGTCAGGTGCTAGTGTCGGGATACGGTGGAACTTTCGAGACAGGTGTCTTACGGCTACATGTAGGGGGCTTCTCCCCTCAGTCAGTTAGGAAGGACAGGCGTTAATGGTCATCTCTGTTGCTACCTAACAGGTTGTTTCCTGCCTTTCACTCCGGTGCTACCCACTTCTCTGACAATAGCTGCCGTCATTAGGATTTGTAAGAAACGCTGGGACAGAAGGTGAGGATACCCTGAAGTAAGCAATAAAGTTACCCTGAAAGGTTTGGTATGTAAAAAATTGCTGGGCAGACTCAATTAAGAATAAGGGAAATCTTAAGGTATATCGCAAATATGTGTATATTTCGCTATATCCAAAGCTGTCGACTTCCTGCAACAGTATGGGAAATGTTAGGATATATTTACTCCTAAATAAGCTTATTATTAAGCTTATGACCCACCTATTACTCCAATATTCCATTATTAATCGGGTAGAAATATTAAAAACGTATAATTAACACGCAACAGTTTCGGAAAAGGCGTTTGATCATCCGGAACCCCTGAATTCCGACAGGATTAGGCGAACCTGTTGAGCGTGCGAGTGGCATATCTTGTGAGGTTCCCTTTCCATGTCATTAGCATTTGCTTCTCCCATTGGACGACGCCGAGTCAGGCTCTTCTTACCATATCTTCGTCGTGGCATTTCATTACGCCTATGTCCCCTATACCAATCGCATTGGAGACCATTGCTTCCTGACCATGCAGCTGTCGCTGCCCTGCGCTGAATCAGCAGTTAGACCACATTTATTGCACGCCTTGCTCCTCAGAGTGACACAGACCGCCGGGCCGATGACTCGGCTGGCTGGAATTGATCCGTCTCCCTCAGGCACCCCACTCAGTTCCGCTCCAACACATCTGACAGCAAGCATCGTGGTGATGTGAATTTCCACGTCTTCCGCATCAGAATGAACTTTAGATCCGGAGTTACCCCTCCCTAAACGCCAGAGCGGTATCATGATATCTTTGATATGCATCTGCTCTGGGCCAATGCCATAACCAATCTTTTGCCCGGATGACTCCAGCTCCACAAGACAGAAGTCTTGTAGAACAGAATCTAGTGTTCGCAGCCAGAGTAACAGCTCTTGGCATTCTAATTCTGGAAGCTCTTCACAGAGCTTTACTTCGTACTTTCCTAGAGATCGGCTAGTTCGCTCTCGTTCCGCAATGGGGTGGCGGAACTCTGAGACGGTCTTTAGTAATGAAGTGAGCGCTACTAAGTGTAGCATAGAACAGCTCTTGCAATGGATAATCCTTTCAACGGTTTTAGCCACCTGTTCCATCCTACACCTCTTGATGCTTGGATTGGAGTCGAGGGTTGCCACGAAACTCACTTGGTGGCCTTGATGCGCACCATTTGACGTATCCCAGTGTATGCGCAGGGTCCCACGATGAAGAACCATAACAGCTTGTGCAGAGTGGCCTGGGGAGCGTGGGTAGAGCTCATAAGTATCTGGGTTTTTGAAGCGGCCGTGATACGGAAGAGTCCGCCTTCGAGACTTTGACCAGTCAGGAACCCATGAGGGGTATGATGGATCTCCTTGTAAAACGGGTCCAAATTCAAATAAATGAAGGGGCAATTGGAGGCAAGTGTCATTATTATTCAGACCGTAGGTGAACGAAGCAAAGTCTTTGTATATCTCGGTCCAATTCTTCGTGTAATCCAAACCAAATCGTTGAGCATGCGGTACCAGGTTGAAGAGGGCAGCGATCCGATCTTTCGGCTCTAGGCAGGCAGCCTCGTGAAAATTCCAAAGCAGCTCCAACATGCCTAGCTGGGCGGTCTGGCTGCCCAGATTTGCCGCCATTTTGATCGCGTAATCTGACATGTCCATACGTTGGAAACGCGTGGCGGCCACACTGAGCATTGACAGAGGGATGGATTGACTGCCACAGTGAACAGTAGCATTACGGGCAAGACATGCCTCCTGGATAACCCAGCGACGTAAGAACCAAGGCCGATTGAAGAAGCCCCATACAACCTTGACTGCTTCTGGTGGCTCATGATGGATAAACTTTTTCATGAGGAAGACGATTCGTCCGGCCATTTCCCACTGTGTCTTCCATCGCGTAACATCCGGGAGCCGACTGAGTTTTCGAAAGAATCTGAATAGCTTGAATGTCATATGGTCATCGGGCCCTACCCAAATATCAACCTCCCTGGCCTGGTGGTAGATATTTCCCATCGCAGGGACTTGACAGGCCTTTTCCTTCTCATCATCTTGATTGAGGCAAATGGCATCAATCCAAAGGTAGCGCGGCTCGTTGGGTGCTCGAAGACGTCTCAACAAGGCATCCACGTTAGGCGTGATTCTGAAACATGAAACATCCTCATCACATCGAATCTCTAGTGTCCGTGAGAACTCGGGCTGTCCCCATACATATGAGATGGCTGTGTATTCTGGATGGGACACCGAGTATCGCTGCTCAACAATAAGGCAAGTCAGTGGATCATTCTCGTTTGTGGTTGGATCTAGGACGATTAGTCTGATTGCGTCCTCTGCAGAGAGAGGTGCGTGCCTGTATCCATTGAAAATAGGCATTCTCATTGTCAGTGCCGCATAAATACTAGATCGTTGCCTTCTCTTGTGTCAAAATCATTTGTATGCGACCCCAATCGCCCCTACTTTGAGAGCCGAAGCTCTCTATATACCTCTTCCCCCTCATTAGGCTGCAGCGAGGCAGCCACCACACCACCTCGAATTTCTTTGTCGATGCAGGGTAGGCATCCGTTGGGGAGCATCTACTGGTCATACTTTATAGTACTTAATTGTACCCATTACGCCTACTGGGCAGGCACAAGAGACGCATCTTATTAGCTACCTAAGAATTAGCTTTAGGCCAGAATTAGCCGATAGGGTAAATACTGCTACTCAAAAGGCTGATGGGGGTCGGGATATTTCCTGCCAGTATTGACCGCCTCCGTCCCGACACTTTCCTTAACTTGTCTTCCACCGACGGTTGGATTAGATCCTGTCATCTGGAATTCTTCACATTCCGTAGCATCATTAACCTCGAAACTTTAATGATTTAATTGCTGTCGAAGACGAGGTAGTCTATACAGATGGTGGTGCTCCTTCCCAGCAGGAGCCTGCCTGTCTTCAACATGTTTATCCTAGGCCAGGCAGCCGACGCTAAGTGCGCGTGCTTAAAAGAATTTGGTAAGCAAATGTGCGTATGCAATCGGGCGAACTTTAACACACTATCAGGTAGCAGTGGGTCACGCTTGTAGGCCAAGCTACCTAAATTAGGTGTAGCTTTACATGGGTTGCCCGCAGGTACATCCGACACATTGCAGCCGTTTTGTAACCCCTAATCCTCCTAGGCTATTGCTACGTGCGTCTCCTAAACTTGAGTACGTAACAGTGTGCTACAACTTACCAAAAATGCCGTAGTAGTGTCAGATATAGGGGACATCGGTTGTGTTGCTGTATTAGGCGGTTTGCGTGTGCTATAGCACCCATACAACTTTAAGTACCTTTAGCCACGGAAAATATATACGCCGATCAGTAAGTGGCCTCCCTGTATATGGAGTGCGCTCTGTATTAGCTAACAGGGATTCGGACGACCCGTACTCGCCCGAGGCCTCTGTCCTCGACGTGAACGACGTCGGTGTGTCCGATGCAGAGATCGTCGTTACCGGCATTGACCCTTGCGACGATGTCAACTCCTTCGACGATACCGACGGCCATGTCGACGCCGAGAATCTTCCCGAACTCTTTGACGACGCCGTCCACCCGCCAGAGTACTGCTGTCGCATAGCGGAAGAGGTCAGCGTTGGCGACTTCGACACACAAGACTACAGTTGCGGGACAGACTCCTCGACGCGGTCGAGGGACACTGACGGCAGTAACGTCCCATAAAACCCCTTGCCCTTGACTCTTGCTAACGATACGGCACTTCCAGCTTCTTCCCATGGCGTCTAGACCTCCAACCTGGCGAGGAGGGTGGGAAGATGAAGGGCATCAAAACCAGAAGCTCCCTCGGCATTAACTGGAAGGTCTTCCGTCTCGTCTACGAAGAAAGCCGTCCGCACGAAGCTCGACCCGAAACTGAATCGCCAGATGCACAGGGTACGCTCCCCACAGCCGTTCTGGCCCTCTGGCTCACTCTCTGACCGCCCAGGTCCAGCGAAAACTCGCTCAGGAGCACAAACTGAGCACCAGAAGAGAGAGAATCACTGCATGACGATTGAGACCTCAAAGAGCAGTCGGAACAACGCTGAGCACAACGAGGGGCTCGAGGCCCCATCCTGAAGTTTGGCCGACACAATCTTCTCGTAGGCTTTGGGGATCTGGGGTTCGCTCGACTCGAGCTCGTCGTACGCTTGGTTCCAGAACCGCCCCTGAAGGCCAGCCGTCGAAGTTTCGTAAGGCGGAGAGGGCTGAGGAGGGGTCGCTGGAGGGGCAGACGCAGAAGAGGAAGCCGGCCGCGGGCTAATGATTTTGAATCTAAACTTCTGCAGCGACTGTCAACTCATTGTGCCGGTCAGCCTTCACGAGGTGTTATCGGGAGGGCTTCGAGCATGCGGGGCGGGCAGACTTGATCATGACGCCGAGAAGCAGGTTTTCGTGGCTGAGCAGGGAAACGTGGCTGAGCCCTGGCTTCTCGGCGCATGGCGGGAGCCCCAATGGGACGCCAAGAATACGTCGCGTCACGCTGGAAGTGAGGCGTTGCATTTTGGGGGCGGTAGGTAGATCGACTTGGTGTATCTACGTGGTGACGGTCCACCATCTTCAACCCCATGGTTCCTGGCAACTATCAGACCACCTCGCGTCTCGGCCGAAACGCTTGTTCAAGTTTGCCAGAAAGAGACTGAGTCATTACCGTTGGTGAGAACAGCGGGCGTGACCTCGAGGCCGAGGCTCTCGTAGAGCTCATGGTAAATGTTCTGGATGACCTCAGCGCCAGCGGAGCCGACGGAGCCGTGGACCCTACCATCGTTGTTACTAACGCCCCAGTAGCCCTAGGAGACCATGTCGAAGTCGAGATAGGTCAGGAGGTTGTCGATCTCAGTGGGCTCAAGATTGGCGCAATAGTACCGGCATCCCAGAAGGCCGTTCTACTCTGCTCCCCACCACGCGAAGCGGGACCTTGTTCTTGAAACGGTAGTTCTGTAGGACCTTGAACACCTCGAGGATAACACTGGCGCCAGAGCCTGCTAATCGTCAGCGAGGTCGCGATGGTACTGGAAGAAAAGGCTGGTTTACCGACGTCATTTTTACCGGGTCCAGCCTAACCGGAGCAGTGGATGAAGCCCGATGCGCGTAGGCATCGAGGTTGACCTCGCCCATCGAGCTAGCAGTGTGAGTCGTCGTCAAATCGTGGTAGATGATGACGGCAGCGGCGCCGGCCTCCTTTACTGGACGGACGGGCCGGCCAGAGTGCCCTCAGTAGGGCAGCAATATCGCCGGGTCAGGACGATCTTGTCTTTGACATCAAGACCGTCATAGTTGGCGTCGTAGCAGCACTCCTCGTCGGGAGGCCCAAGGACAATCTCAGAAGAGAGGCCCCCCCCAGAGGTGAAGGGGGAGTAGGTGATGCCGTATACGTACAGCTCCTCATCGTCGACCTTGAAGGAGGTGGACTCGACGACGCCGAACCAGACGGGGAAGTCTTGTTTCAAGGCCTTGGCGCCGGTCATGTTGGCGATGTGCGACAAGATATAGTCGACCGAAGCGGCGTAACCAGAGAGACCAAATGCACGGCTACCACTCCCCTTCTCAAAGGAAATCTCATTAATGGCCTCGAGGTGTGACCAGAGGCTACAAGGCGAGTATGTCGGGGGCGGCGACACTCAGCGGGAAGCTCAGATAAATAGGACACCTCGTGAATCTCCCACCGCTAAATTCCAAGCTGACGACAAACCAACCAAAGCCGCTCGGCCTTCCACTGCAGATCAGGGTCCTCACTGGTAGTTGCTTCATCGAGAAGGTTGAAAAGTTGGTGATGGACGTGGCAAGAACATTCCATGGACCGTCCGCGCCGAGGAGTCTGCCGGGGCGTTAACAAGACCTTGTATATGTATCGGCATTTCAACAAGTTTGTTTTCATGTCAAACGCTTGCTATCGAATTGCTCATCAACCTCAATGACAAGAAGTGCCAGCAATGATCGAGTGTCTTACAACATACTAGGCTTTGTACCACCATCACGTCAACGTTCCCAGGTGAAGAGACCGGCGTTCCGGCCCCAGGGGGCGCTATTCTCCGCACTGCAAGCAATATGCACGCACGTTGAGATCACCGAGTTAGCTCACGGCGGCATAAGCAACACCCTTGCTCCGACATAGGCAAGAATCCCGAAAGTTGCGAAACACTTGGCGATTGGAAACCAGCATCAGATAGATAGGTGGCATGCCACTCTTGCGCCTAGCTTGAAACGGAAGGCCTCGCCCGTTGGCTCTGTGATTTTTTAGAGCCCACTCAAGTTTCTTATCGGCAGATATGCCGAGGTGGCGTCGTTCTACTTCTCACCGCC